>LOJH01000019.1:57307-93927 GCA_001685095.1 Ellobius talpinus | reverse complement strand
AGAGCCATGGGTGGTACCAGGGGCTTCTGGTCCCAGCTGCAGGATGAGCTCAGGCATTGGAGACAGTCTGGGTAATACAGGTTTGTGTGTGTGTGTCATATAGGAAGAAACAAAATCAAGACAAAAGATTCCCTATCAAAGCAAAACAGAATCAAAACCCATCAGCAACAAGCTGCAGCTAGGCTCCAGGGACCTGAGTTGGGCTGCTCACATAAAGAATCAACTTGGATATCAGTTCATCCACTTTCTTGTTTTGAGCTAAAGTTGTCCATGCAGGAGTCCTGCTCAGCTATCTGAAAAACAGAACGAACAGCAGCCCACTGGGAAGCATCTTGGCCGACAGTCCTGAAACAAAAGATGGTCACTCCCTACCTCAGGACTGCTTCACCACGCAGGTGGCCCATGTTCCTCCTTGATGCCGGGAGGAGGAGAGGGCTGAAGGCCCCGCAGCCTGCAGAGGCCTTCCACTGGTAATTACGGTGCGGGCAGCCTCCCTTCCCTCGTTTCCTCTGCATTCATGTGTCACACCGGGTGCTTGATGAGCTCGCATGGTCTTTTACTTTTCACAGCCACTTTCTGATCCTAAGAGGACACCAAGACCACAAGCACCCAAGCTGCGTGTGGAACAGAAACTTCCCAGGCACTGGCCCAGTAAAGTGACACTTGGTGTCTGCANTACCTCCCACGTCAGGCAGGACAAGAGGCCATCTACAAAAGTCACTGAACTGCCACCTTGTAAACCTCTGTTGCAACAACAGGTTGAATGTCCTTGTGTTATGACCAGAAATGTCCCAGATTTAGGGTTCTTTGTCTGTTTTTGGTTTAGAGATAATGAATACCTCGGGGATGATAACAAAATTTATGATTCATATTCATCTCATCTACATTGCTTAAGGACATTGATAGCTTCAATAACTTCAAGTGTGATAGTTTCTTGGTGTGGGATTTTCCACTTGCGATGTTTATGCTTCGAAGGTTCTAGAATTTGGATCAGTATATGACCCTGAGGGTTCTGGGTCTCAGTGATGTGAAGACTAAGTGCTCAGCAAGAGTTTCAAAGCTAGCATCTTTCCTCTCATCCAGTATAGTAGGGATGTTTGGGGAAGGTGAATCCACAGGAAGCAAGCACTCCATCACATACCTACATTCCCATCAAAAAATGGATTCTTTTTAAAGCCCCAGCTGCCTTGAACTAACTATGGATCAGGTTGGCCTCCAACTCAAAGAGATCTGCCTACCTCTGCTTCCTGAGGGATGTTATTAATGGAATATGTCATATTTAGCATGGAAGGCTGTTTTAACTACCCCTTTATACATGAAATATTCTTCACTTGGGGTAACTCATTTTGTTTGCTTTGATTTTGCGAGAAAAACTCTTGCTATATATAGCCCAGGCTGACCTCAAACTCTCCATCTCCCTGCTTCAGCCTCCTAAGTGCAGGGATCACAGGCATGAGCCACCACACTCGATGGAAAAACCGTGGTTTTATTTTTATTTATTTCTCTTTTAGTTGAGATACGGTCTTACTCTGTAGCCTTGGGTGTCCTGGAACTTGCTTTGTCGACCAAGCTAACCTCAAAGTCACACAGAAATCTGCCTGCCTTCCTCACTGCTGGGATTGGAGATGCTTATCAGCATGCTGGGCATAAAAACAACAAAACAAAACAGACGCTGGTCTCCCAGGCTGGCCTTAAAATATGCAGCTGAGGGTGACCTTAAACTCCTGGTCCTCCTGGCTCCACCTCCCAAGTACTGCTAAGATTACAACAGGTGTGTACCCACCATGCCCGGTTTCTATTTGGTGATGGGGATGGAACCCAGGTTCTTTCCATGTTAGGAAAACACCACCAACTGAGCTACATCCCAGCCCCTTTGTCTGATGGGAAAACTGAGGTTTGTTTTTTTTTTAGATGAGGGCACTGAGAGAAGCAGATTTTCTGGGTCCAAGGAGCAACTCAGCTCTTCTGGAGCTATGTGATTATCGAAAGAGTTGAGAAATTCTGAGTTAGATACTAATGACTGAGAGGCCGAGGGGAGGAGCCCCAGTGGGAATAAATCAGCAGTGTACCCAGAAAAGCCAGAGATGCCTCAGACTGGAATGTGCCATCTCAAGAATGTTGAGGGCACCTCAGTTCCTGCTTCCTCCCCATCACTGGCTGCTGACAGGGAACTGAGGGACTCTCTGTCTGCATGGTCTCACGGGACTTACGCCTTTATGAAATGTTGAGCAATCTTCTCAGTTATTACTACAGCATTTGGCCCAAGGGGAATCCTGGCACATATCACTATATCCGGGGAAGGCTAGGAGGCACCATTTAAAACACAGAATCTACTTTCCTCCAGCGATAACACTCCGCTTGAATATCGTGACACTCTCTTGAAAGTATGGTTTTTGTGTGTAGTGGCTCCCAGATAAATCTCAACTCAACCCACAGCCATTAGGTAGGTCAGACTACAAAAGGGCCACATGTGTGGAGTTGGTGTACGGGGGGGGTGGTCAAAACACCAGGAACTGCAAGTGTTTTCTCTTAAATCTGATGTGAACGGCATCCTACCTAAGATCTCCCCCTTTTCAGCTGGTGCCCACCTTCACAAAACTCAAGAACTTAGAAAAGGGTAACTGTCAAGCTGTGGGCTCTGCTGTGCGTCTTTGCCTCCCAAACCAGTTAAACACGAGAGACCAATTAAGATTTGCACAACCCTGGGGAGGAAAGGCCTCTCAACACAGGAGGCTAAGGCCAGTCCTTCTCTCCCGCTTACCAGTTCTGTCCCCCTGCTCAACACAGCAGGCTAAGGCCAGTCCTTCCTTCCCACTTACCAGTTCTGTCCCTGCCCAATTCTATGAGCAGCTCCAACCCACTCTGTCAGAGGGCTTTCCTCTCCATTATTCTCCCACTCACGGCCTGGCTAGGCCCCAAACCACAAGCCCTGATGAGAAGGGGGAGGGGCTCTGGCCACGTCTGTTGCTCCTGGTGCAGAGGAGAACACGAGGCCAGATAGTGATATTTCCACACACGACCAAGGTGCAAATTCTCATACTAGGACTCAGTAGAAGAGTGTTTTACGACCAGTCTCACATCAAGTCAACTACATTGTGGACTGTTTCCCCATCCTGACATAGGAACTTAAGGCCTTTGAAGTAGTTCACACGGTGGCACACACAGGCACCAGGAACCAATGCAAACACCACGGAAGAAGGGCAAGGCCACTAGATAGTGCAGAGGGTACCAGGGAAAAAGGGGGCACCAGGGAAAGAGGAGTCTGACAGATTTGCTAACGGCTCACACTTGGCGTGAAAGCCCTTAATGAACACAGTTTAGAACTGCTGCCTAGGTCACAGTGGGTTAGTTCCAGACGGCAGCCTGCATTACTAGAACGCAGCTAGACCAACAGTAACAGGAGGAGGCAGAGGAAGGACAGGCCCGTGACCAATGAGAAAGGGAGTCTAGGCCGATGGGCTTTTCCCAAGATGCTGGGTTTATTTACTTGGTCATGTTTTCTGTGGTGTCCATTAGGCAAGTCTTCCACCACTGAGTCACACTGCAGCCAGGGCACTTCTGACATCCCCAGTCCATGTCAAAGGCTAGTTCTGCCATAGTGCACACGTTGCCAGCTATACAGCCCCAGATTAGATTTGGTTTTGGCTCATGAAACTGATTTATAAGATCTTGGGATTAATGGATAAAAGACTCTGAAAGAGGTTTCAATGCCTCTCTTATCCCTTTTGTTCCCCTTTAAAGACACAAGATCTCACACACAGCACTCTCGAGCCGGGTTTAATTTTGGGAAGGAATGAAAACCTCCTCTAGCAACACCCATGACTTCCACCCGGCACTCGTGCGTTATGCTTCTGTTTTCATTGATTAGAAGGGTACTGGGGTTGACCTGGGAAAGAACTGTTAGTGTCTAGGTTCCAGACAAGCAAACTGTAAAAACTCAAGCCAAGGGACCAAGAGTGCACTGACCCAAGCTGTGGAGGACCCTGTCCTGTGAATGCTACTAAGGAGAGGAGCTGGGCACCGCAGTTATACCACACTCACACACTGATTCTAAGGAGGAACCCTCGACTCCGGCAAATGCGCCATGACGTGACCCCAGGCTTCGGGCATGAGAGCTGTGTATCGGGCTAGTACAGACCCACAGAGGTCTCAGTACTGTGAATCACCCTAGCTCGGCTAGAATGGTGGGTATGGTAACAAGCTCTTCCTGGGTCGAACACAGATCTAGTTTGATGTAAACCCTATTAGGAATTGTTTACAGTCCTGGCATCATGGAATCAGCTGGTGACTTCACATCCTACCCATGCAGGCTGAAGGGAAAAGCAAGGCCAGATTTCGGCAAACACTTGCTCAAATTTAACTATCTCCAAAAGAGCTGGTATCTGGTGCAGCTCAACACCCCTGGCTCACTGTGTTGTAGACTAAAAACCTCTTCTCTGACATGTCTCTTTCTGCTGGCAATCTTGCCTAGCCCCACAGGGTGCCTAGGCCCCAGAGGAAACACATGAGCTAGCCAGTAGAACCAATCCTAATCTAGCCTCCCACTCCAACTGTTCTGCCACTTTCTGGAATCTCTACTGAAGATGATCATACTTGAATCCCTGAGATGCTTCTAAGACAACCAAGATTAATTTGATTTAGCTCATCTTTTTTGTTTCGCTTTTTTCAAGCGTCTTATTAAGATAGAGAGAGGAGCAGAGGCTTCCCTCCCCACTTTCCCCACAGAAGGGAGACGAGGCGCAGGAAGGTCATGGATGAAGATCGAGTGGACAATGTAGACAGCAGGGGGCAGTGAGCAGCTCAAGCGAAGGCACTGTCTTCAGACCTAAGCTTGTTCTACTCGGACAATTGTAGCCCTCTGAGGTTGTGGTCACCACAGGGAATGAACACATTCTGTAGGTACCAGGGTGACCCATCGGGGTTCAGGTTCTGTTCTGGTTTCCAACTAGTGTGTGGATATCTGTGTCTTTTAGTACACAGTATCAGTGTGGAGGCTCCCTGTGCGAGCGAGCATGCGCATACCGGAAGCCATGCTCATAGTTTACAGAGGAGTGGGCAGTAAAACCCAGGGGTCCTGCTGTGGATGGTGACAGTCTATGTCTACCTTCCTTATCCCTACCTCCTCTTGTCCTTCTATAAGGTGTACACTATCACCAATGTCCTCACAGGTAGTCCACAACCTGACTTCTTCCTCAGGGGTCACCTGGTAAACATCTACAGACATTGCTCATTCCAGTTTAGGCAGGAGGATGCCACTGGCTTCTAGTGGGAGAAGTCAGAGAGACAGCAGTGTACAGGATAGGTAGGCCCCCAAAGATCTATCCAGTCCGAAATGTCCACAGTGCTGAGGTTGAGGAACCCTGGCTTAGAAGCACTATCAAATGACCTCTAAGCTCATCAAAAACAGGTCACCGAGTCATCTAGTTTGGAGCACGGCTCGACTGGGGTGTGCAGCAAGAACAGAAATGAGCTCAGAGATTCTCCCCTACAGTGCTGATCCAAGTCCTCCAATCAATGGAAAGTCAATTTACGAAGGAGCAGTCAACTGAGGCCTGCCGTGCTTAAGAAAGAGCCCTTGGCTTGTGCCCAGAGAGAGGCAACCAGAGATGTCAGAGATCAAGGCATACATCAGACCAATGTGGCACATCGAGACCATGACCCAAGCACTTACAAAAGCTATCTGGACCTCTCATCACCTGAAGCCCCACCCTACCTCACCTCCAAAGGTTACTGCCCATCTTCTGTAGGGCCAAACACTCCTACCCTCTGTCTAGGCTGACTTGTGTAGGAATCCAAGGAGGAATTCCCTAGCCTGAAAGATGGATCTGGTTAACTGCTCTTCTTTATCCACTGTCTTTCAGGGGTGCCACGAGCCTGGTGATGAACGAAAGAGTCCCCATGTTGTAACAGGCCCTCTCGCCACACCCGGGAGGGACTGAGGACACCCTGTGGAAAAACCCAGCTTCCTCTTTGCATTCTGTTATTCTTTCTTCCATTTCCCAAGTACATTCTACCTAGGAGCTCCAAGGCTCTCTGTTGTGGCATGCCTTTCTAAGGTGAGGGCAAGGCCATGTCTGTGCATGCTCAGACTTCCTGAAAACATCCTATGCCTGGCCAAATTTCATCCAACAGGGTAAAACCAAAGCTTCTCACAGGGATAACATGAACACCCAGCCAAACATTCAGCAGATGGTTACGTTAAGTGCTCTGAAACTAAACTGGTTCAAGCCTAAAGAGACTAATTTCCAGAGGCTCGGGTGTGATTCTCTGGTAGAGTGTGTCCTTAGCAAGCAGGAGACCCCAAGGGCAATGCCCAGCACCTAACAAAAATAAGGATTCTCCTGTTTTTCTCTTGCCACAGGTGATTTGCCACAAACCATCAGTACAGAAACATGTCTCTCCTTCCCTGTGCTCCGACAACGCCCAGAGCCAGGGAGAGCAACTTCTCATGTGGACTGTGAACGGCAGTTGGAAAGCATCGCTGGGGCTGTTTACAAAGGGATGACGGAGAACTGACTCAGCATCACATGGGTACCACTTGCCCAGCATGGGTGAAGTTTGAGGTTCCATCCCCAGCATTGGAAAAGGAAAATGAGAGGTAGAGAACCAGAGAAGTGAAGCCAACGGGTCTCTAAGGCTGCTGGCAGGATGGGCGCCCCCTGGGGTGCACACTGTTCCAGTTATGATGAGCTCTATGGCCTTCGGCTGGGGTATTGGGGACATGACTCTGCTTCACACTCAGCTCACAGGGAACGCAATCAGCTCTGAATGTTCCCTTCCTGTGATCCTCTTACATATTAGTGATGAAACCCTTTGTCCTTTTGTCTTCTGAGCTCCCCACAGGCAAGTTCCCAACACTGGGAATCAGTGCTTAAAAAAAGGGGGGGACCCTGTGTATTCCCTGTAATAAAGAGATACATCCTTGCTGACTTACGGGGGCATCCACACCTTCACAGAAATCCCAGTGCAAGGCTCCTGCTGTAGAGAAGAGCTCTTCTTTCCTGTGCCTTGAGTGTGATGAGGTGACAGAGTAGGGACAAAGGGAAGCTGTGTGCACAATGGCCGAACAGGCACATCCTGATCATAGCTCCTCGGCTACATGGCCTCGTTTCTGCACCCGGTTCTAACACAGACCAGAGTAGGGCTTAGTGAGCGTATATAAAATACCTGGACATTGTCCGGTATATAAAATACCCAGATAGTGTCCAGTATATAAAATACCCAGACAGTGTCCAGTATATAAAATACCCAGATAGTGCCCGGTATATAAAATACCCAGACAGTGCCCGGTATATAAAATACCCAGACAGTGCCCGGTATATAAAATACCCAGACAGTGTCTGGTATATAGCAAGTGCTACTCACGGGCACTGCTGCCATCATTACCTTTATGGGCATTCCTACCTCTCTACTTGGTTTTCCTTTTCCTTTTTGAGATGGGGTTTTGCTATACACTTGGTGTAGCACTGACTATGTAGCCCAGGCTAGTCTCAAAATCATATCAATCCTCTCATGTCAGCCTCCTGAATGCTAGATTAAAGCTACCAGATCTGACTTAGTGAGATCGTTTTCTTTTCCATCTTATTATCTTATTTTAATTTTTGATAGATGGGACCTAGGGCTTCCACCCCTAAACAACCACTCTGTCACCCAGCTGTATAGCTAGCGTCCGACTCTGCTTTCTGTGACCTGGAGTGATGGGTACATTGAACAGCGTCAGTCACGGAGGGAGACGGCAGGGGTCAGAACACCCCCAATTTTCTACAGTGCTTCTGAGGACTGTCTCTCATCGGGAAAGGCTGCAAAGATAGGCAGCTCTTTGCCAGGGGCTGCGGAACCCAACCCCAAAGACTGCTCCTGGCTCTCGGCAATGTACAAAAGGGAAGATTTTGGCTTGGGCCTTGCGCACCCTGTGTTAGTCAGTCCCCTCACCCCACACCAGTACAGCCAGTTCTCGGAGGTTCCACAGACTCATGCCAGGACTGCCTGGAACCACCTTCCTGTGTCACAGCATCACTGGGTGCCTGCCAGGGTCAACTCCCCAGGAAGACGAACCCAGAGGAAGGAAGCTGGCGGCTTGGTCATGTTCATCAGACTCAACTCTAGGGGAGAGCATTGGCCCTTTACACAGAACCTACCAACCTGGTCTCTGGGGGGTGGAACAGTGGAAGAGGAATCACACAGTTGGTCTCTCTAACCTGTTTCTCTAGATTTTGGCAGTTCTAGAAAAGGGGGAAACAAGCACCCACAGCTGTTGTAATCTCCTTTCAAGGGGTGCCAGATGTTGCTTCCTGGTGATGAGCTCCCTTCTCCAGGGTTCCACTCAGTCCAAATCAAAGCTCTCAGTTTTCAAGTTTCAATCTGAGCAGAGGCCGAACGCCAAGGGGACAGATTCTCCTCCTAGAACTTTCTCCGAATACCTGCCACGTGTTTGCTGAGGAAAAGCAAGGCCCACTGAGTCTCAACACTGTAATTGTTTCTACATGAAGGTGCACCTGTTGCCAAGGTCACCTTTCTCAAGGAATGAGCCTTGGAAGAGGTACGCTAAGGTTGAGTGTCAAACCTAGCAGCCAGCACGCCTTAGAGTCTCAGGAAGGTATGTGACACTGGGTACAAAGACGGTGGGTTCTGATGACAGGGATAACTGAACATAAAGTAACTACTAGGACGCACAATCACAGGTGACAACATACGAGGAATCAGGGTACACTTCCTATGTGGCAACTGCGATAGAGGGGCCGTTCCTGGTGTCTCACAGAGTCACAAAAGGAGGAAGGTGGCCACTTACATGTCACTGTGGGCGACTTAACACAATTAGAGTGCAATCACAAAGAACTAAGTACAAAAAAGAGGTAAAGCAAAGAAACCAGAAGAGGCCAACAGAAGTCCTGACTCCATCCCCTACAGACCCTACAGGTGATGATTATCCCCGCATGCCCTAGAGTCTGATTCCATCTCTACAGATCCTACAGCCCATTATCCCTGCATGCCCCAGAGTCTGGAGCAGTCAGACCCGCAGCCCTGCATTCCTTTAAGTTTCCCTGAACCTCTCCTACTACCAACTGAGAAGGGTGTAGACATTCACTGCTGGAAGAACATTCTGCCTATATTTTGAGCACACCATGTTGGGAGGAAAAAAACCGAAGGCAGGGCTGAGCTTAGTCAGCTTGACTTAAAGCTTCAATGTTGACAGCAATAATCGCTTGCCAGCTGTCCTTAAAGACTCATTAAAGCACCTCAGACTCTCTCAAAAAAATGTTTACAAACCACTAGAGCAAAACTGAGAAAAAGATGGCCCACAGGAAGTGAAAGGGAGATGGTGACCACGTGGCTGCTAGCACCCGGAAGTAATTGAATTGCTCCCTATGCCTAGAGGTCCGCCTCCCTTCCTCAGGTGTGCAGCGATGCTTTTGCACAATCAGTCCTACACCCTCTGGAACTATGTCACGAGGAGACAATGGGTGATTGTAAAGCAGGAGGCTGACACTTGGTAAACACCCTGGGTGGGGACAGGAGCAACCGGCAAGCAGGCAGGTGACATAGCCTAGGTCCAAATGTCAGCAGGGCCCCTACCCTCATTCTTCATGACTTATCTACTTGTTAGCACTTGCCAGGTGCTTAGCTGCATGCAAGCTGTGAGGAGAGGCCGTGCTTGGCATCTTGGGTTCTCGAGTTTTCTGGAAAGAGCTGGAATCTAGGCTTCCTAAAACTATGTGCTCTGAGGTAAGGGCCCCCACTGAGTGGTTTCCTCTTATGCACACTCTAGAGGGCCGTATGTGGGGTTCGGGTCCTGCCCTCCATTTCAGCCTGAAAACAGAGAGTGGCCCATTTGTACAATCCACGCCTGTGTTCAGCCTCTGTCCCAGGCAATGTCTTAATTTGAGAAACTGTCAGGGAAAGTATAAGGGGGGAAAAAAAGGAACAATTTCAAGACGTTTCTAAGAGCGCCCTTGGAGATTTTCCAGGATCTTTTCAAGGGTTGGCACAGAGTCACACCAACTATTAGGCAAATCAGAACATGGTCCTACTGACAACGGCCTCCATTCCCTTATGACTAGGTCTGGGATGGTGAGGGCAGCTAAGGGTTAGAGTTTGAAGAGCATACACCTGTATACCACCTCTCTCATCACTGGCTCTTGGTCAGTCCTTGTACCTGCTATCTCTCTTCCTTTGGAAGGCATAGGAACACTATTTCAGAGACGGAGAGGGGCGTTTAGTGTGCCAGGGAGGGCAGCTCCACAAAGAAGCTGATGTGTCTCAGCTTCTCAGAGGTCTGCTGTTGGGTGGGTATATGTCAGCAAGGAACAACACCCAGATGTCCCAACAGGGTAAACTCAGTACAGAGTAATTCACCCACCAAGGTGCCCACTTTGGGCCCTATTTGGCCTCTGTTCCCATGGCTGGCACGCTGAGGTGGCAGAAGTGGCACTGCTCCCCGGTTAGCAGCAGCACCTGTGACTAGGAGAGGCTGGCTTCTCCAGGCTTGAGGACGGTCCAACAAAACCAGACAACAGAACTCAGGAGCCAGGTCCCTCCTGAAACAGCTCAGGTGAGACTCCAGCTGTGAGCAAAGAACAAGGATCCCCATGTGACCAGGACCCCAGTCACCACACCTGAGCAAGGCCATCTACAGAGAGGGAAGACATCTAACTGGGCCCAGTTCTCCTGAGGACAGCATCTGGTGCTATGTCTCCTTGGTAGACTTGGGCTCTGTGTAGAAACTTATCCTTCATCTGCCTCGCCTGAGGTCCCTCACGCTGGCTCACTAAACAGGCGGCACACGGGTGGAGGGCTCAGACTGTTCTTTATTTACAGTGGCTGCCTCGTGCCACGCCCTGTACAATGTCTTCCTTTAACGGTACTCCATACTCATGGGTAACCTGGTCCCCATAGCCATCTGTGCTCTCCTTACCCTCAGCGTAAATGAGGGCCCTGAGGAACAGTGGCTTCTATAGCCCATGCCCCACACCTGCCTGATTTCCCCCTTTCCCATGCTCCAATCAGGAAAAAGAGAAAGAAAAGAAAAACTCAGAAACCTGCAGATTGTTCGGAATTTATTCTCTTAAATACGAATGTAACATTTGTGAAAAAACAAAAACCCAAAAAAACAAAAACACCTTAAAGCACAACACCTTGGTTTCACAGTAATGGCGAAAACAAAGTTACACAATTAAATAAAAAACTCACAAAGCAACACACCAAAAAAAAACCTCACAATAGCACAGATTAAAAACAAGGGCAAATTAAAAGCTTTAGGGAAGGTCAGAGTGGACAGGCAAAGTGTTCCTTGGCACAGCTAATCCTCCCCACTCTGGCTTCTATGTACCATACAGCTTTGGGCATTGTTTGCCGCCCCTGCTCCTGCCTCACCCCAAGGGAAAGGCAGGGTGATTAAAAGTGAGTCCCTTACTTCACTAGCCAGTATTCAGTGGCACAGAGGGTCTAAGATGTTCCCACCATGCTGCAGGAAGCAGTCAGGCATAGCAAATACTAAGACAGAGGGCAGCGGAGAAGGCTACAGGGAAGTCAACACAGCCCACAGGTTGACTTGAGGGAAGTTAGGTGTCTGAAATTCTCTGGTCCCCATTCCAGCAAGACTACTGCTTTGCCGACTAGGAAAACAGATTACCTGAGTCTGGGGCGTCTGTACCACCCATCTCCTGAGAGACCTAGCCCCATGTCTATGCCTCCAATGTCACTGTGCCTAGCTGCTGAGCTCCCTTGGAATCCTGACTAGGCTGGGGTCAAGTCAGGACAAGCTTCCAGAGAAAGTTCCTATGGCTTTCAGACCAACAAGTAGCTTTAAAAACAGTCTCACTGTTTCTGTTTAGGGCACAGTATACATAAGTAGTATCTACCTATCCACTGAACTTAAACCTATACACACAGAGATGTATGGACAGACGTACAGAGGTATGCAGACACAAATGTCCACTCAGTACCTTTGCTCAGCTTTGGCTCTGGTGGTAGGGTTGGGGAGGCAGCCGGATGCCAGCTGCTCCACAGTGCTCCCTTTGCTGGGTTTTACTCAGCAGCCTTAGACGGGAAGAGGCCCTAGGAAGCCAGGAGAGGATCTCTGACCTCCATCAGGCACGGTGACATTCTTTGTAGCATGTGGCTATTCTGGCTAGTGTGGGCAGTGCCTGT
This sequence comes from Ellobius talpinus, assembly GCA_001685095.1. NCBI lineage: Eukaryota > Metazoa > Chordata > Mammalia > Rodentia > Cricetidae > Ellobius > Ellobius talpinus. The sequence continues at coordinate 81,780 of LOJH01000019.1, read as the reverse complement.
GTTTCCTAATAGCCTACCAGGACACAACCGTGGAAGCCAGTGGGTACCACATGGCATGTAAAGAGTGCCTAGGGTTAGGGGACAGGCCGGTGCCACTTGTAACCACAACTTCTCCAGGAAAGGCATGCTTCTTCACAAGAAGACTGGGGAGCATGCGCCTCCCGCCTGCTCTCTGCACTGCAAATGTTCTAGACACTGCGCACTGGCAGAAAGGCTCTCTTTCCCTTCCCTTCCCATCCACGTGCCTTGTACCTCACTTTTGGTTCTGCGTCGTGGGCTTCCTCTACCTGACAAATGAACCACTTGCAAGCAAGGGCTCACATCCAGGTCTTTCTCTGCCTGCTGTCCAGACTTTTCCTAAACTCAGGCAGGTACTGTGAGGCCAGGGTAAGGAGATCTGTGCCAGGCCCACTGATCTGTAGCAGTGAGAAGAGGAGGCTTGGAAACAAAGCATTTACAGGTTCAAGAACAAAAGGAGACGTTCTATATTAAAAGCACATTACAAACAGAAATACCGTAAACAGTGTCTCAAACAGTGGGTCAAGCAGCAGTCGTAGACAAGGTTACCAGACAATGTGTAAAATTAGGCCTATGTGAGGTTAAGGTGGGTTCTATTGTTATTTTGGGGTATTTTTGCTGCTGTTATTTTGTTTTTGCCAACAGCACTAATTCCTGCCTAAGGGGAAAGAAGGGAACAGAATGAAGAGCTACAAAAGGAAGGAGGTGCAGGGCTGCTGGCCACAGCCCGGCTCTTCCTGCTCCTCCTCCATGGTGGGTTCCAGGGAGCACAGGCGGCACATGTGACAGAACAGGGACCAGGTTAAGACCTCTTCTGTGACACATTTTGGAAGCCTGAGACCCTGAGCTATGTCTGAACTTTTCTGGAGGAAGTTTAGCCAAGCACTCAAAGCTACTGTGGGATTCGGAGAAGGCATTTCTACCAAAGAAGATACAGAGATCCGTTTTGTGGCAGCTCTGAAACATCTCTCATGATGCCGCCCACTTCTCAGTCCTTCTCAAGGGCAAGCGGCCGGGCTCTGGGCATGTTCACAACTCAGGGCTGTGATCTCCAAACCCCGAGCCTGGCCTCCCATTGCAGGGAGTCCCCTGGGCTAGGGACAGTGCCAGCCTCGCTCCCTTTGGACATTCAGCCTGGGATACTTTGGGACTCTGAATCTTAACTTCAGCTGTTCTGAAAACCTGCTCTGCCTCAGGCCCTTTCTCAGTTGTTCTGATTCTTTAACCATGCTGGCAAGTCCCATTTTCTCAGTGTTTTATGACACATTCTTTTCCTTATCTATGGCTCCCTTATGTCTTTAGAGTGCCCTAAAAATCTGAAACCCATTCTTTCCTTGGGCAGACAGAGAGGCAAAATGAACAAGCTAAGAGAGTTAGCAAAATCATTGATATTTCTTTTGAAAAGAATGTCCCTGCACCTTTACCCCAGGGAGAGTGGAACTGTTTTCTGTTTGACTGAGGAATCGGGTTCCTCGGCAAGCCTGCTCAGTGGGGCTTTCACCTGGTCACAGGCACAGTCCAGTGTAAAGCCACAGCTGTGTCTGTGGCCAGGGTACTTTCTCCTGCCAGTGTATGCTCTGGAGTGGCAGACTCTTGAGAAATACTCCCAAGGGCTGACAGACTACACAGGGCTCTGAGTCATTAGGGGCTAAAGTATGGTTATAAACTGTGGGTCCCCCCAGCAGAGCACCTCAAAAGCTTCTGCTTCCTCAGAGCATAAGCAAGGAACACAGAAAAGTGGCAGTCAAGTTCACCAGGCCTGACTGGGTTTCTGTGTCTCGGAGGCTTAACACACCCCACCCCCACAGGGCTCCTGCCAGGCCCCAGGCACATTCTCCCTCCTCTGGCAGTGCCCAAGGACTGTGTCCACTCCTTACTTCATCAACAGAAGCAGCTCCACTTGAAAGCTAAGAAAATCCTCCTCTTCCCCACCCATCATGGAAAGTATACATAAGTTCCTCTGCGGCTTCTGGCACTGGCTGATAATCTTTCATTTTTATTTGAGTTTGTACCTGGCTGTGTAAGATATATTTGCTGCTGGGTGTGGTGGCACACGCCTTTAATCCCATCACTTGGGAAACAGAGGCAGGTGGATCTCTGTGAATTTGAGACCAGCCTAGCCTACATATCCAGTTCTAGCCAGGGCTACATAGCGAGAATCTATCTCAAACCCCCCCCCACAAAAAATAAAAAAGAAAATAAAAACTATATTTGTTGTAAACAAGAGAAAATGTGTAACATACAGAAATACAGCCCATAGACTTTGTACATAAAGAGTGACCCATGGGTGCCATCTGGGGCCACCACAGGGTATTCAGGACCTCCTTGCAGTGTTCACAACTGTGGCTACTTTACAAGGACAGACAGGGGGAAATTTTAAGGAAAAAAGCAAGACAATTCTCTACAGGCCTCATGCTTCTGACACTCCCTATTCTGCCTGGCAATGGACAGAGCTGGTGTGTGTTCTGAGGTAGGATGGTACCGCTGAGCTCTTGAAACAGGAAGTGGTAACGAGAATGGGACAAGGGGGTCTTGACCCTCACTGGACACTCGGATGCCTAAAGTGATTAGGAGAGGGTGACCCTTGCCACTTGGACGATCTGGACACAGAGTTGGGGAATGGGATGCAAAAACTTCAAGTTGCAGTGAACACATTCAAACTGTGGGCCCCAGTTACACATCTCTGTGAACAGGAAACAGGCCCTACACAGGAGTCACATGGAAGCCTATGGCTCTGGGCTTTCCCTGGGTCAATGACATAGCAGCCTCGTTTGGGTTTCTGTTTACCTACAGCGTCTGCACCGATTACCTTGGCGTGTCTTGGGAGCGTGAGGTAACCCCACTTACCAGACAGCACCATCACTGGCTCACAGTCTGCCAGTGAAACTCCCCTCCAATCTGCACCAGAACCTCTGACAGGCCATAGAGGAAGGGGACTCCAAACACCAGCAGCTGACACATGAAAAAGGAATCCAGCGGGTTTTGGGCCACTTGATGCCCGAGTGAAGAAATGTTGCTTTGGAGGTGCTGGCTCATCCCCTTGGCCTTGTCACAGAGGCCGAGAGAGTGCTGCACCACCCAGTCAAACAAGGAAGTGAGGCTACCTGGAGTTCTCTCAGCCGAGCTGGGGGCAACGCTGGCCAGTCCATTCGCATCTGCGCTGGCCAGTCCATTCGCATCTGCGGCGGGACCATCCTGCAGGGGTCCTTTGGCTTCCTAGAAGAGTCCATAACAAAAAAGAACAGTGATTCTGACTGTAACCCTCAATGACACCCGAGAATGGCTACTTCGTCTGTCTACTGTATTCCTCAGAGAGGAAGTCTTCCCCGGAAAGAAGTCTTCAACCTCTTAGATAATCAAAATCTGTGATGCACTGACATATAACATAGATGTACCCTCCTGCCAACTTTAAACATTCTCTGACGACTAATAATGAAGCCACTCTAGTGAGTAAAGGGTTATTACACTGTATTGCTTAGAGGATAGAAGGGTCTGCACAGACTCAGTAGAGAAGTGTTTTCCCTCTATGGATGGGACCTACGATGGGGACTCCGTGGACGCAAAAGGCCACTTATTCTCCAGCTACAAGAAGAGCTCTGACCTCAGGGAAGGAACGGTGAGTTATGGTGAGCAGCAGAGCGCTCCTCTGCTTACAATGAGCCTCCCGAGTATTGTCTCTGAGACCTGCACCACTAGAAGCTGGTAAACCTGGCTCATCTGCATCCAGTCAACTGCAGTTCCTCTCTGAGAGTCCCACTCATAGGAAGTTACCTTTCCAGACAGAGGAGCCACTGCCGGCCTCTTCCTCTGTGCGTAGCTAGACAGTCGGTAACAGTAGTGCGGCTTACAGTAGAATTTGCCTGCGGACAGAAAGAAGCAGGGAAAAGAGGAGTGGAGCAGAGGCCACATAGGGGAACTTGGCTTGCTGGTCACAGGATGCCACGGCACAACCCCTGCCCACCACAGCTTCCCACTCCCCCTACAATCCAGGAAGGCCAGCCCCCAGCCTGCTGCCCCTGTGTTGGACCAGAGAGAGGTCTTCCCCTTTGGGTGTGTGAAGGTTCTTGAGCCTCCACCAATCAGTGCCCAGAGCAAAGATGTGAGGCTTTCGTGACAGAGCCAGCGAACAAAGTAGTAGTGTCTGAGGACAAAGACATAGTCACATGACAACAGCAGTGGCATTTCTGGGGAGGGCAAAAGTGAATAAGTGTGGGGTGGAGGCAGGAAGGCTTCAAGGGTTAGGGCGGCGCCAATTACTAACTCTATCTCTGCTCCCCTCCACTACCATGGATTCCTACCCTCCCTGTTACTAGCCACGGTCAGTCCAAAGCAGGCTGCAGCCCTGTAAGGGCTAAAAATAATACAAGGGGCGAGGGATGCCTGAGAGGCAAAGGCTTGTGCTGTGCACAGCCTGACAACCTGACTTCAGTTCTTAGGACACACGCAGAAAGCAGGATGTGGTGGTGGGAATCTGCAATCCCAGCATTCCTGTGGACAGATAGGAGGTGGAGACAGGAGAATGGGCCAGGAGCTCATGGGTCAGCTGCCCTGGAGTACACAGTGCAGGGGCAGAAACAGTAAGAGAGGGCAGGCCTCAACAAGGGGGGTGGAGATAACTGACTCCCCAAAGCTGTTTTCTGATTTCTACATGGGTTGTGGTATGCATGCTTGCACACACACACACACACACACATACACACATACACACACACACACACACACACCAGCAACAAAGAAGTCTTGTGTGGATCATGAACAGAGAATAAACAGAGTAAAACCCAAGAGTGTGCTTCAATATAACCAGGGCGGACCCTGATTTTCTAGGCCCTCCAGCCCTGTCTACAGGTACTTACTGGGTTGTACCTCCTGCGACTATCTCCTGAGGAGAGTGAGGCCAAAAACATCTAAAGACCATCTTCCTTCTCAACACAAGTGGGCTCAGTTGAACTAAGAGTTAACTACTCTTCTCTACCTTGAGGTGTGCATCAGGAGCTGCCTGCTTTCCCTTGTCATTGGCCAAGAGCGAGTTCAACAAAGGGGACGGACACGTCAGAGGAAACAAGGCAAGGGGCAGCTCTTCCCTTCCCCTGGTGACCCGGGTGTATCTCTCTTTGTTGTGTGCGCATGCATCCATAGGTGCGTGAGCAGAAACCACGAATTATTGTCCCTATAACCTCCCGTTTTATTGCCCGGAGATGGCTCTCTCACTGAACTTGCCACTTCAGCTACTGTCCAGGGAGCCCCCAGGGCCTGCTGTTCTTTGCTCCCCCATGCTGGGGGATTATAAGGATGTGTAACCATGCCTGGCATTTTTTATGTGGGTACTGAGGACTCGAATGCAGGTCTTTATGCCTGCAGAGCAAGTGTCCTTACCCACTGAACCATCTGCTAACTCCTATATATTTTCATTTTATAAAGTCATTGACTTCTTTATCTGCTTTTCTTACTATGTTAAGTCAGCTTTGTCAAATACTCAGGAAAACAGTTAAAGGAAGAAATATCTATTTTAGCTCATGATTTCAGAGGTCTCATCCAAGGTAACTTGGTCCCTCTGCTTTGGGTCTTGCTGATGTAGGGCATCATGGTGGAGAGCAGGTGGATGGGGAAGAGATGCTCCCATCAAGACGGCAAGAAGCAGAGAAAGCATGGGAAGCAGGGACAAGTTACATCTTCCCAGGGCTCATCCTTATTACTACCATTTTCAACCAGGCTCCATCTCCCAAAGTTTCCATCATCACCCAACAATGCCATTAACTTTTTTTTTTATCCATCTGTGAATTAATCCATTGATGAAGTCAGGGCCCTCACAAGCCAGTTGCCTTCCAAACACACATTGGCTAGCAGCCATGCCTTTAACAATGACTGTAACTGGAGAGTTTAGATTTAAAGCCAAAGGTGAAAAAAAAATAACAGACAACTTTACAGACTTCAGATAATAGTCATGATCTGTCACAGTTCTTTAAGCAGGTTTCTCACCAGCTGCTGGTACTTAGCCAGGACTTAGAGACCTGGCACTGTGGGGGACACATGACGGGCAAAGGCCATCATTTCACCATCTACTTCTCTACATGTGAGAAGAGTTGATTTATATGTTTTCCCTGTTGTTTGTTTTTAGCTTATCCACAATTCCTTTTAGATAATGTGGGTGGGGGGTTCCTCCCACTAAACAGCAGATAAAATGCATTAGTACCCAGATCATCCGGTGTGTTCTGGATTTGTGCTGTATTTCGTTCTTTAAGAAATAACCATCCTTCTTTACGGGACAGTGATGGGGCTATCAGGGAAGATACTGGACCAGACTGGTCAACCTCAGCTACCTCAGGACCCATTCCCCAAGGCTGGCATGTGACTGAGGCCAGGTTGACCAAGGCCATTATGGAGTACTGCTGTGACCTTGAAAGAAGCACTTCTCTGAGTCCATTTAAAATTTATGTTTTTATGTATGACTTGCCTGCATGTATGTCTGTGCACCCTGTGTGCCTGGTGCCCACAGAGAGGGCATTGGACCCAGTGAGACTGGAGTTACAGGCAGTTGTGAGCCATCAGGTGGGTGCTGGAAATTGAACCTGGGTCCTCTGGAAGAGTAGCTAGTGCTCTTAACCACTGAGCCGTCTCTCCAGCGCCATCTCTAAGACTATTTAGAAGGAAGACATAATTCTAAAGTTTACATTTAGCAACTTGGGTTTCATCATGAAGCTTGTCTATTTTTTAAATTTAAAACCATTTTCCATTTACGTCTGTGTGTACGTGTCTGTGTAGGTAGGCATGAGAGGGCATGTGTAGAGGTCAGTGCACAACTTTCAGGAACTGGTTCTCTGCTTCCACCATGTGGGTCTCAAGGACTCAAACTCAGGTCTCCAGCTTGGTCGCAGGTACCATGCTGAGCCATCTCACTGGCCTGAGGCTCAGGACAGCACAAGGACACTAGTGACCTCCAGTGACCTCTTACTGTTTCATTGGACTTTTTCTTCTAAGTTAAAAACTCAGATGGCAAACCAGCTCATGGGCACTGGGTCCTGCTCCATACTGTGACTTAAATACAAGGGTTGACGGTAACTTCCAAGAACACTCCAGACACCTGTTTTCTAGGAAAGTAGTCCATGGTGCAAAAACTCAACCAAAGAGAGATCTTAGTGAAAGCCAGTCTCTTGGCAGTCATTCGGACGTTTGGCTTCTTAGGGCTCACTTCCTCCCATGGAAAGGAAGAGACCTTCTGCCTTGTAAGGTGAAATAGTTCACCATCACAGGCACAATGTGTGCTCCGTTAATCATCAATGCTTCTCTCTTTATTGGAGGTATGGACTCATGTAGCCCGCCCTGACCCTGAACCTCTGATCTTCTTGTCTCCACCTCTCAAGTGGATTACAGGTATATGCGACTCTTCCTGGCTTCAATGTAGTTTCTCATTTTCTTTCCCAAACTCAATTCAATTACTTTTGCTGTTTAAATGAATTAACACACACACACACACACACACACACACACATACACACACACTAATTTTTACCTAACATTTACTATGCTCCAGACATGATTCGAACGGCTTTATATCTGTCCCTTCATTTGGTGCTCACACCACCCAATGAGGTATGCATTGCTACTACCCTCCCATAGGAGAGGCATAGTCAGGCCAAGCTGCCAGCCACATGTCAGAGCATCTCAGGCAGGAAACTGGTTCCAGAGCCTGCACTGTCTGCCATTGCACTACGGCTCCTGTCTCAGGAAAGCCCGCCAGGCTAACATTGTGAATTAGTCACCAGTTAGAGAGGACTCAATGAAGGACTGGGGAACGTCTAGATTAAGCAATCGCGGTAATCAAAATGAGTGATGAACAGGGAGACGCGGGTATCTGTCAGGCAGGCCCAAAATGAACTGCCATTGACTCTTTGTTTGTGAGTGTCATTTAATGACATGGGTACCATGGACACTGGGTCTCCAGTCAAGGCAGATGAGCATTTTAATTGGATGGAGCAGAAGACATGTGACACAGCCCAAGACAGCAGCTAACACCGAAGGCACAACTACAGCTGGTGGCACTACTGGCACTCAGGGGCCATTTCACGGCCAGAGGTCTGGGGAGACCTTTGAAGGGAGGACATGTGGGGACAGGAAGGTCAAGAGGCCCATTACACCCTGACTAGGAAAGAATATTCCAGGCAGGGGACAGTCTAAGCAAGATCCTGTGGCATCAATGGTATACCTAGGGAAGGAAAATGAGACCTGTGTGCTTTGCTGCGTGTGAACTGTGGGTATCATTCCCACTGAATATACCAGCCCGTGTGTTAAATAAAGGCTAGGTCTTCGGCTACTGGGAGAAGTTAGATCGCTGGGGGTGTGCCTGGAATGGGACTGTGGACTCTGGTCCCTTCTCTCTGGCTTCCTGGTAATGAAATGAGCATGCCTGTTCTGCGGTACACCCTGCCATGTGCTACCGTGTCACAGCTAGAGAGCAGCGGACCAGGGGGTCACAGACTGCAGCCTCCAACATAAGATAATCCCAGGCATTTCGTCACATCGATGGAAGCTGAAGAACACAAACTGCTAAGCTCCTAGAGGCACACTTACACCTCATCTATGTCCTCCAGAGAATCAGGGATCTTCTTTCCAGGCACATCCAAGGTAAAAGGCCAACTAAAATAACCTAAGTATCAAGTACAGCTCTACAAGGTGGGGGCCCTTCCTGCCAACACCTATCCTTGGAGTTGAAGGTGCTGTCCCAAGAGAAAGGATGTGTGAGAGTAGAGAAGAAAACTCGATACTAGATTAGCTTCCTCACCTAATTGACTCTTCACTGAGCAGTGTCTTTGTTAGTGCAGGAAGGTGGCGTTGAGTTCACCACTTAGTTCCTGCCTTTGCTTTGTGACAGAGCTGTGGCTGAGTTTTGCTTTTAGGAGGGTCTGTATAATGGGGATGACTTAGTATGGGTTCTCTCTGCCATCACCTTCTGGTCTCTTTACAGTCAATATACAACCTATTGAGACACGGGTTTAGTATCATTCTTATAAGGATGGCGTTTCCTCTTCTATTCACCTAGGTTTATTACCCTTAAATGAAACTATGACCCATGAGTCCCTCAGCATCCTGTAGGGATGGCTGCAGGGGTCATAAATGCCTTTGGCACCTATTCCCATTTCCTTAAGAATTTTCAGATGACGAGCTGCCTGTTATTTGTTGGCACACTTCTCTACCTTACAGTTAAGGTCTTTCCAGTTAACCAGCAGCCCTGGGCCCTAGGCCAGGAAATGCTGATGCCAGAGGGAGGTGACAAAGCTTGGGCATTTCCATCTTGCTCCGTACAACAGAAGCCTGGGATCTATTTTGGTTGCTGTCGTCAATCTTAGGCAAGAAACATGAGTTCTAGGAAGCCTTACCAGGCCTGGTTTAGCCTCCATAGTCTCTCTCGTGTGAGGTAAGGACGTGAGCATGTGAAATGCGGGGACGACATGTATGCGCTGCTCTCATCAGCACCTCCTTGGCTGAGCTCTAACAGTCTGGTGACTGCAAAAATATCTTTAAAGAGTCTCAGAATTACTTTGCTGGGCGGTGGTGGCTCACACCTTTAACCCCAGTGCTCAGGAGGCAGAGGCAGGAGGATCTCTGAGTTGGAGGCCAGCCTAGTCTGCAGAACAAGCTCCAGGACAGCCAGAGCTACACAGAGAAACTCTGTCTTGTAAACCCCCACCCCCAGTATGAGAATTAGAAAAAAAAAAAGGAAAGATGGCTGACAAGGGTGAACACAGAGAAAATAATGAGGACTGCAGTGAGGGCCCAAGGTCTCTGGCTCAGAAGGACAAAGGCGTCACTCTCGGCGTGCAGAAGACTCACCGTCCTCAATGTCGTAGGCATACGCAGAGAGGCGCAGCGTGGTGGCGCAGTACTCGCATTTGAAGCAGCTGCGGTGGAAGAACTTGCCCTCAGCGCTCAGCCTCTCCATCACGTAGACCCGCTTCTGGCAGAAATAGCATGTGTCGCTGCCCCCCAGGTTCTGTGGGAACTCCTTCTTTATGGAGCCCTGTGGGGTGGGTAGAGGAAGAAGACATCAGCGTTTGCGGCCCTTCCCGGGGCCACACGAGCCCTCTGTGGGTGATGACAACTCGGGCCGCAAGGACACAGACCGCGGACAGGTAAATGATGACAAGTGCTCTATTGGTGGCTTTCCCAGAGAGCTGCTTCCATAGCTGCTTCACTCCATAAGCCGGGGTCTAAACCCGTGATGATCAACAACCAAGAGATGCTTGTGATGGAGTCCAAGGTTTCAGAATTTCTTAAGAATCAAACCAACTATTCTGCCAGAATTCTGCTTGGGGGATAGATGCACGTGTGTGCATCCCCTGAATAGCGGAGGTACTATCTTTAAAGAAAAAAGTGCTTTTCCACAGAACATTCCAAATATTTACCACAGTTCTAGAAATTCAGTCATCAAAATCAAGAAAGCTACCCCGTAGTCATCCACATGGCTACAGAAATCAATAAGGCCTCAGAGCAGGCGAGGGCTGCTCACCACTGTGCGGTGGCTTAGTGTCAGTGGCCCTGGAATATCTCTTACCAGTTCCTTCTTGTCTAGAAGGCTTTTGGGTTGCTCTTTCCTTTGAAGCTGATTGGCTATCTGCTCAGCCAATGAGCTCACTCCGCCCGTGTACATCTTTATGTACTTCTATTGGTTGAAGATTACAGAATGACCAAACAAAGGGAAATGAGAAGGAAAAAAATTAAATTAAGGAGCCAGGAACAAAATTTTTTTGAGAGGTGTAAAAGGAATACACAGTGCAACAGCAAACCATGCCAACACAGTGCCCACAAGCAGAAACTGGGCAGTGAGCAAAACACTGTGCCAGTGTCCACACGGTAGTCAGCACACGCATGAGCAGCAGCAGAGAGACAAGGTTCCAGGGGAAGAACTCGGTCCTTCACATTTTCCTAAGAGTCCAGGCCTGGGGGACATGGAGGTAGAAGGCAAAATGGAAGCAAATACGGAAGAGGAAGAGAGGGGCCTGCACCCGAACTCACAGAATTTGAGGGGTCAACTCCAGACAGGTGGCTACAGTGTCAAGAGCCAGGAGGGGGCCCAAAGGGCTCTGCGAGTAAGGTGACCACCTCAGGCTGAGAAGGAAACCAGGTAGATTCTTTGAGAGGTTGATGTCCCATGAGGGAAACAGGTGTGAAGAGTTCTGGCATTGCTGGTGACCCACAGTGTCTGCTCCATACAGCTGACCACCGTGACCTCCCCTGGCCACTCCCCTACTGGAATGGGAGGTGGGGGTGAGAGCAGAAAGACAGTGCTCATTCTCCCCGATGTGGAGGCTGGGGCTCTCCCAGACCAGGGACACCAAGTCACACACTACACTCTGCAGGAAGCTGCTCCTCTTACCCTGGAAGAATTGCTCTTAAAGGTGAACAACGGCAAAAGAAGATAAAATCCAAAGCAGAGTATGGTGGCACACATCTGTAATTCTAGCACTTGGGAGGCTAAGGCGGGAGGATTGCTGTGAGTTCAAGGCTAGCCTGGACTACACAGTGAGACAGTCTAACCTTCTCCCCCAACACACACAAATCAAACTAATGCAGCCCCCTTTGGCAATGCTGGAAAAAAAAAACCAGGAAAAATGTCCATATCTGTATGGTGAGCTGCCCTGCTCACAGAGGCCACTGTGGCCCAGCCTGGATCCTGTCTTGTGGGCAGTCTTTTAGAGACCTGGGAGCCAGGACTCTGGATGGAGACAGGGGATGTTACACCTCTCACAGCAGGATGCTCCCAGCCACATGGGAGAGGTTGTCACCAATTCTGATCCAGATGCAGCTATCCCAGAGACGGTATCAACCCCCCCACCCCCGTAAATGACTTCAAGGGATAAACCTGTAAAGCCACATGTAAAAGGGCTGCTGGCCCAAGCAGCAGCATGGCCAGGTTCTCTGGGGCCAACTCTAAGTCTGGAAACAGACACTTGAGAAAACACTTCTCACTAGGCTAAGCCAAAGACTGGCTGGAACTGAGCAATCAACTTCATTTTCCAACTCTGCTAACAAGATTTCCTACGACTGGCTTCGCCCACCAATTCCACAGTCTCTTAGACTAGGGACCTGGAGAAGCACAGGCCCGAGAGAGGCAGATACCAGGTAGAGGAGAGTAAAAATGAGGGAGGAGAGCTGCCCTCAAAGGATCGGAAAGTCACACCATCTTCATCCTGCAGAGCTGGTGGCAAAGGGCCAGCACGCTGCAGTCTTAGCCCCACTGCGTGCACCCAGGACCTCTATCACTGCAGCATCCATGGCCTGGGGCTGCATAAGCAGAGGCACTGAGCACATTTGTGGTGACACTGACAAGCATCCCCCAGAGAGCTGAAGACTCAGGTTGTTTGTTTAGGAAAAGCGGACGGCTTTCTTCTTCCCACTCTCAGAAGGGAGTCGAGGTGTAGCAACTGCTGGGCTTGCTCCCTGCACACCACACACATGCATGTGCTTCTGCGCACATGTACTGGCCAAGAACACAAGGCACACGCCAAGACAACAGACCCTCTGATCCCTAACCAATGCCTTGGAACTGGATCAAAGCCACTGGGGGGAAAGCAAAGTTCATTCCACACACATAGAAGCACCAAGAGTGCTGTGTGCTCACTATCTTACTTAGGAAGGTTAGTGACGGATGGTTCAAATTCTGCAGCATGTGATTATAAAAACGTAGTCTTCAGCCAAAGGTTGAAAAATGTTAAGCTGTGTCCACTCGGACAGGCTGTGATGTGTGACACACTCAAAGAAAGCTGCAGCCCCTTCACACAGGCATCTGTGACAACACACGCGCACGCACACACGCACACGCACGCCAGGCAAAGGTGGAGGCCTCCTAGCCTCCCTCAGGTGGGTGACACCTGTGAAAGTGGAGTGAGCAGAGGCTGCAGGAGAACATGGTTTGCTAAGTCCAGGCCATGCTACCTGTCGGAGGGAGTCAGAGGAGGGAGAGGCAGGGCGGGTGGAGGAGCGGAGACTAAGGGAGAGCTCCCACTGGTCAACAAAAAATCGACGTGAAGGCTCAGGCTCTGGCTATAAAATACAAGGTGGAGAAAAAGAGCACAGTCAACATTAAAAGTCATACCTCAAATACAGGAAACTCGAGTCAGACGGTTCTGCTCTTCAGCTGCAGAAGGTACACGGTAAATAAAGCAGGCCTTCCAATTCCCAGAAGAAAGTGAGCTTCTTCTATGGCTCTCATCTGCTCCCTGCTTGCTTCTTCCCCATGCTTACAGCTCGGAGCCTGTCTCTGAGCTCTGAGCACCTATGAAAGCCTCAGGCACCATGGCTTGGTGCTCCTACTGGGTTGGTTCACCCTCTGTAACATGTGACATTGGTGTCTCCCAGAGCCCTTGCTGACCTGCGCATGATTGCTCCTTGGTAGAGACGTCTCACCTCTATTCTAGTTCTCTCCTGATAGTGTAAAGAGCAGGACTCACAATTCCTGGCTAGGGCAGGCCCTTGTCCTGTGGACAGTGCCCAAGGCTTTCTCCATGCCTCCCTATGGCCAGAACACAGGTATGCTCCTTCTATGATCAGTGCTCAGGGCAGTTCTGCTTGTCAGAAACCGCAAGTGGTGATCCAGAGACCAGATCTAAATCCCCCTCGTCTTAGACTGGCTTCAGCTGGTGCAGCAGTAGTGCCCAGGGTCTTCCTCAACGCTGAGCCCATGTAGCTACCAGAGAAAAGGTGACTGCTTGCCTTGACAATTGCTCTGTTACTTCCTACCACACCCAGAATAGAAATCCTTACAAGATAGGAAGGACAGAGGTACTGCCCAGGCTCCAAGGAGATCCACTGCACCCCAGTTTGGTGGACATTTCAGTGCCATGGCAGTGACACAGAGTGGCAGGAATCTGGGAATTCCCTACCCCCTGCTCCAGAGGGCCAGCCAGCTTCCTGGCCCTGAGTATAGGGCAACGATTTTGGGGATGAGGAACCTTCATCGAAAGGAAAGAGATAACCGACCACCCTGCTGGAATGTGGGACAGTCAGAGTGGGGAACTGAGTGAAGGGAAGCCAGGGAAAGAGAGCAAGGCAGTGCATGAGCAGGGCTATGGAGTGGGGAGACGTCCTGGGAAAGAAGCAAGCAGTACCCTAGCCTGAGCCCCACACTGAGGAACTGATAGACACCAGCTCCCGGCATGACAGACTGCCACTTTGGCTACGACTCTCCCCATTGGGCACCATGGTCCTGGACCTCACACGGTCTCCTGCCAAACTTCCTTTACCCAGCATACTTCCTGCTTCCTTTCCAGATGCTGTTTACTGAAAACTACCAGCACCTCATTACGTATGCACTCATTCTCCAGAATGCAGGGCACTACCCTGTTCCCTTTCTTAGGATAAACAGTTAGACTATGGTAGGGTCTGGAAAGAAGGAGGCTATAAATGCCAAGTCCACACCAGTTCCCCTGCCGAGCAGCAGTGAAGCAGGGCCAGTGGCAGGGGGGCAGGCAGGCCGGCCATCTCCACCTCAATCCCTTCTCTCCTCTCTAACCCCATCCTGCTAGGAGTTTGGTTCAAGGGCAGAGAAGATGGTGCTAACATCTGTTTGCTAATGAACCCAAGATGGGACCTGACTTGCTGCTTGAGCCTCAATGCAGTTTTCAGAAAACAAAGGCCGGGAGAGGGCGCCTCTGAAATCACCAACAAGGCAGTACACCAGCTCATTGGAGATCTTTAAGGATAGGATCAATGCAAAAATCTTCATGAAATAAGTAGGTTTGCTAAGGGCTTCATCATCACGTTCGCTGAAAAAAATGGCACAATGGCCCATTTTAACATTCTTCCCAAAACTGGCAAGAGCCTGACTTCTCTTAGCATTTCTATCTCAAGAGCTAAGACCATGAAATCCACTGTTTGTCTGCCCCCAACGCTTCCCCTCTCCAGGTTCTCCCCAGTTATCAAAGCCTTGTGGCCACTCACACCTGCTTTGGGGTAGAGTGATACGGTCTTGGAATGGGACAGGAGAATGAAACTGGAAAGTCACCAAGGCCCATTGTAATAACGAAAGCACCAGGATTAGTAACCGGTCTGAATGTTTTGCAGATGGACACTCTGCAGTTAATGCTATTGAATGGGTCAACGCTGTTAGCAAAACGTTCTGGCTGTTGGCCGGGTGACAAGTGTGCAAAAAGCCAGGAGAAGGGACTGTTCTCCATGCTCCCTTCCCTCTGCCCCACCACCCAGCGTGCCCAACTGCTGGCTCTCAGCATCCCATGCCACAGGCTCATGCTTTTACCCTCTCATGGTGGGGACTCTGCTTGCCACGGCTGTCAGCATGAAGATCCCTGCGTATCTGTTGGCAACAAAGTAGAAACTTAAGCTCCACCCCAACTCTATTTGGACCTACCGGGTAACAGTCGGAGATTTAGGCAAAAACTCAGAGTCCATTCACAGATCTCCTCGTCCCCAGATGTCCCCAACCAATTACCCACAATCCCGCCTGCATCAAATTCCATGATCTGGGACAATTTTCTGTATGGCCTTCCACCTGCCTCTACACAGACAAAGAGCTACGGTTAGCACAAAAGTGGAACAAACGTGTCTTTCACCAGTGGCGTAAGATTGGAGGCACGCAGTGGAGGGCTTAGCTAAGGAGGCAGGCTGGCGGGGAAGCTTTCCCCGGCAAGACCTCAGGAAGGAAGGTGGGGAGACGGAAACTGGATGAAAAAGGACCATTACAGAGCTCGGAAGAAACTCCAGGGTGGAGAGCAGGCCCTAAACAGGAACCTGGGAGCAAGGCACCGTTCACTGCAGGGAGAAGGGCATGGAGACCGAAAGACTCTCGGTTAGCGCGCCAGTGTGAGGTCATGGAAAATCCTAGAGCAGGCACAGGGCTGCTTCAGTGAAGAACTAAGATGGCAATTGTGGGGACAGGAAGTCCACGATGTCCACCAAGGATGACCTGCGATGGTCATCCTTGGAAATGGAAGTCAACGTCCCAGGTGGCTGCCCTCATCTGGTGGCCCCGACATGTTGCCACAGGCAGCGTGAGCCTAGAGCCTGCCTCCGGACTTCTCACGGCTCCCATTCGGTTCTGGCCATTGCCCACCTGTAGTCTTGCACAACTCCTTGGCCTCTCCGCCCCATTCCTCGGGCTGTAAGTGGAGGTGATGGTGCACCTGCCCCACCATTACTGTGAGAACGGGCTGAAATACTGTGAGGCAGAACAAAAGCTCAAACCGTGAGCTTTCATTTAGAGGAAGACACTGGGCAGTCACAACAGCCATCGTGTCTCAGTTCTTAGGCCCTGGGGCATGAGGAAGGCCTGTAAACCCAGACGCATTATTAGTGGCTGCCTTTTAGGTAGGTTACCTTCATTATGAAAATATCCTTCCACAAACCCTGCCCTCGGAAGTGGCTTTTTATTTTCTAGGGTTTCAGCTCAAAGGTCAGCAAGTCATTCCGTATGAGTACTGTATAGGTGTGTCCACCATAAACACGTGTCTGCGTGGTGCAACAGGCACATGTGCCTGGCAGCTCTCAATGATCGGCCTAGACTGTGAAAGAGTGGCTGGGTTGGTTAGGAGAAGCTGTATGAGCCAGAGAACAGGCTGTCAGCATCACAAGGCACCAAATCCATGCAGGGAGGCCGCACTAAGCTTTCTTGTGCACATCTTAACCGTACTGCCTAAGACAGCAAAAGAAATATGGCTACTTTAAGAGAGCTTCTATAAAACTGTGTACTTCTGGGGGCTTACGGGCTTTCGATCTGAGATGACTATAGCTTCTGCTTTGGTTTGCGACTGACCTCCCACGATAGGGACTGGACCAGAACATGCAGGATTTGAATGCACAGGGCCCTATCCTGAGGTCCCAACAGGAACTGCTCACTTGAAACAGTGAAGGCTGCTTTTGTTACGAGTGATCTAAGAACTTAGGCTTGGAAAGCCCCCGGGGTTACCGAGGTGGCTCCCTCCATGCATCGTGTAAGGAGGACAGACAGGACATAGAACATGCAGAGGATCACCTGCTGAACACGGCGCGCCCGGCAGGAAGGTGGAGTAGGGGGAGGAGAGAGGGTGATCACTTTTTTGGGACAGGTCCGAGCACGCTCCTTTTCCTGTCGCTTTTACACCAACAGACACAAAGAGAAAGAACACTATTGAAGCAGGTGCCTCATGGAGATTGCTCCTGGGAGGGCCAGGGAGGATTTGTATATTTGCAAAGCATCCCAAGCGGCCCCTTCCTTGACCATCTGCCCTCTACAACACCTCACTCTGTGGTCAGGAATGGCTTGTCACAATTTTTTGTCTTTCACGGTGGACTGGTACCTTACACTAAACAGCTGGTGAGAACTTTGGTGCAATGCTCTCTAATGCCAAGGGTCAACGGCTTTGTCAGAGAAGTTGGGGACACAGAAATGGCTCTGATCGTTAAGTAGAAAGGAAAGGCAGACGGGCCCACCTGGGATAGCAAATGACTTCTGCACACCAGGTCACACCACAGCAAAGCATGTCTCCCCCAAGCCATCAGTGGCCATACCCATCAATGCCTCGCTTTCTTAAGCCCCTCACTCACATGCAAGAGTTTTAAAAACTACAAAGAAATGCCCGAAAACAGGTTCTACAGATTAAGCCCTAACTGAATGCCCATCCCTTGTCCTGCCTGTACCACATATGCCCTTCTCTGTGGGCTGGTCCATGGTTCAGAAAGAGACTTCTTGGTATTTGAGAAACAGCCCTACATTACCCTGGGTCTCTCTGGTACCTTCCAGAAGATTCTCAGCTTCCTTTACCCAGACTGCTAATACAGGGGAGAGGGTGGGGGTGGGGAGGACTGTGGCCACTGTCAGGTCAGAAAAACATCTCCACTATGTGTTCCCACCTCGTATGGCAATCTGCTTCCAAACCTAGCTCATGTGCAGCTCGTCTGCAGGATGCACTTTTGAGATCCAAAGGAAAAGGGGAGGGCAAAGGACAGGCTGCAGTGTTTACACTGGAAAGACCAGCACGAAAATCACTGGCAAGCAGTGCTGTTATCCATTTTCCTCCTTCTACACGATGACCTAAGTCGGAACAGGTCCTCATGCCAACTCTGCCATGACCGCCACGCCTGCCACTCCTGCCGCCTCAGTAGGAACCACTCGAAGAGAAACACAGTGAGTCACTGTGTGGTGCTGTCTGTTGGAGACAAGAGGCCAGCCAGCAGCAGCCCAGGCACCTGGGCTCTGGGTTCCCAGGCTTGGGAGCGTCTGAATGCATCTCTAGCTCTCGGGAGAGACATCTAGAGGGCCAAACCCACAAGTTGAAGCTGAAATACGATGAATGTGAGTGTCTGACATTCCCCTGGAACATATGTGAGGTACAGGGTGCCAGTGCCACCTATATAAACACTGAAGTCTATAATTCCCAACTCAGAGGAGCCTAGAGCACTTAATGATCCAAGTGATTCCATTGTTCAAGGTCACCACGGCTCACACCATCTTTCATGACACCTGCTAGAGCCTACCAGTATCTTACTTCACTGGTGGCGGCAGTAAAGGAGCCGGATAACAGACTGAACAGGCAGGAACAAAAAAAACAGTCTCTGCATGGGTCTTGGCATAACGTGAGCAACCGGGTTTCCTGAGCAGCCCGCATATAACCAGGTTCCTTGTGACCTTTCAAGCTGCAAGACTGATCTTCATCAGGACAGAGGCCAAGACCTAGCAGGCTCTCTGAGTCACACACACTGCCCCCTTCTTCCCAGAAGCCCCACAAAGCTGCACCAGCAAGGCTGCACACAGAGCCACCCATGTCCCTGCTTGTAGGTGACACCTGACCTTCCTGCTGTTCTGTTTAATCTTGGGCCTTTTCTGGGAAGAATAAGTCTTGACACCTCCAAACTTCTAGATTAGAGTTCACTGATTCCCCTCCATCAAGACTTGAAGCAAAAGATTAAAAAAAAATCGAACAAATTTGTGATGATGTTTTTAGAAGGCTTCTCTCTAGCGGTTCCTAGTGAGGCGGGAAGTTTGGGTCTGGGCGCTGCTCCAGCATTCTCTCTCTCTTCCTTCCTGGGTCCTGACTCCCATGTGTAGTATTATTACAAGGTTAGACAGGAATATTTTCTTCAAAATGCAATTTCAGCAACGCCCAGCTCACCATTCCCCAGCACTTCTAGGCACCAGAGCTGGTAAGGCCGGCTGTGGGAGAGGCTAACAGAACCCAGGGTCAGCTCACTCTATCCAAGTGAAGGGACCCTGACTACGAGAATGGTCATCCGGTACCCTGCCCCCAGCGATAAAATGCTCGACCACAACACTAGGGAGAAAAGTGCAACTTCCCACTCACTAACAAGTCTCTCCTGCCTGAGGTGTGGGTCCCTCCTGTTCCCGACTGTCACGATAAGCAGTTTCCAGGAGCCCTGCATAGGTTTTGGTAGAAACCCCCAGAAGAGGTTTTTTCGTTTATTGTTTTGGGTGGGACTAAGGATGGAGCCCAGGGCCTCATGAAGCTGGGCAAATATTCTCCCAATGAGCTATACAACCTTAGCTCCTAAGCCTTCCACCAAAAGATGTGGACAAAATTCCAAGGAGAAAAACAAACCAAAACCAAAAAACCCAACCCATAAACATTTTTGCATAGGTCTGAAAGAAACAAATCCACAGCTGATGACTACTTTCATAGGTGTATTTCCTGCCTCACACAACGGGCACAAATCCCAGCTCTCGGGCATGATAAAGGTGGCACAGAAGCAGGCTACCAAGGGGCCAATTTGGAAGCAACATTACAACAGCAAAGCGCCAAAGGTTCAAGGGCGATACCTTGACGACTTCCCACATCACTCCAGCTACCTTCAATACGGAGTCAACAGCCTTCCTAAGAGGCTCCTAAACCCCAGGGAGCAAATGCAACCATGGAATGAGACCATCACTGCCTGTCAAACATTTTCCAAAGACTACTCACAGGGGCAGAGCTTCCTGCCTTGGTGAGCTAGGTTTTCAGGCAGGCCAGGAGCAGAGATGGGGTGGAAGGCCCATTCTAGACCCTAGCAATTCTTTTACCTGTTTCCACTGGGGGATGGGAGCAGGGCGACCCTGCTCAGGCAGGCAGCAGGACGGCCGGCTGACCCCACGTTCTTGTGTCGGCTATGACACACACAGGCCATGTGTGAGTGGGGGCAGGACATGGAGACAAAACAAAATAAAATACATTAAGGTAGGAGAAGACATTAAAAAGGTACCTGTGGAGGACAGACATCCATCCATCCATAAACTGTGAGGGGACAGGCAGGCTAAGTGAACTCTTAGAAAGTTACATTAATAAAGGAACAATGGTAGCCTCCCCAAACCAAACACAAGTGCAAACACACTGGTGGAGGGATAAAAGAGGGGATGAAGAGAGGGAAACAAGCTGTGATTCTTGCTACTCTTATCCCAAGCTGAATTCTCTGGGGGGTCTAGACTACTATCTGATTTGGAACACTCCCTCTCAGATGAGGAAAGCAACCTTCTTGCAGAGGTGACCTTCCACTGGGGGGGCGCTGTGGCCTCCTGACACAGGGCTGGCAGACTACAGCAGCCTTTACTGCTCCAGGGAACGCTACCATCCCCACTGACACAACAGGCAAAGACAGGGGTGGGGTGTAGACACTAACCCAGGGCAGGTATGAGAAGCAAATGCACGGCTGCTTCTGGACCCACAGGAGTTACAGCCCGTGAAGAAAGAGAATCTCCCTGTCCCGATGCTCATTCAGGATCAGGGAGTGGTGCAACACACTTCAGAGAGACTTTCAAAACGGTAGCCCCTTCTCTTTAAAGAGGCTTAGTAACATTTGCAGAGCAAAGGAGAGACAAGGCGTAATATGGACACTCCAGGCCAGGTGCTGTCAGACTCTGACACGTGACTTTTGTCTCCAGGCGTCTCCACCTAAATGGCCCGTGTTCCTGGAACAAAATCTTAGCTCACAGAAGCAAGAATGGATACCTTCATTATGTTATCAAAGAAGAGAAGGAACTAAAACACCCACCACAGCTAGAGACAGTGAGAGCACAGTGCGCACGCTCCGAATGTGAGCTGAGAAGACACGGGAGTAAGCCAGCCGTGGTCAAAAACAAAATGTGGAACCTAAGGAAGTATCCTCAGAGTGGTCGCCACCACGAAAACAAGACTGTCTGAGAAAAAGTCCAGAAAGAATGTGGCAAAATTAAAAGAATTGTAGAAGCCTTAATCATACCTCTGTTCTACTTTTCAGACTTCCTTCAGGAAGTCATAGCCTTTTTTCTTTTCTTGTGATAGTCTACCATGCAGTTCAAGCTAGCCTTGAAATCACAATCTTTTTGCCTCAGTTTCCCAAGCACCGCTTTCACACCACGTTTCCTTTGTAATTCAAGTCTGTATGTGTGCGAATATACACGTGTTTATAGTCATCCAGACAAATAAGTTTCAGACCTCTCTACTGATTGTAGTCACAGATTCCTCAGACCTGAGGTGAAGCTAATGCAGCCCTGAATGCATGAGCTTCAGACAAGAGCAAGCCTGGCCCAGGAGTCCCGGGTTCTGCGGCATGGCTCATCTCACTGCAACAAGATCGCCCTTGCTGTGCCGTCTGGCACATTGGGAAGCTGCGCTTACCTGTCTCCTCATGCCAGTGGACTGTGCGGGTGCATTCTCTTCGAACTTGGCCAGCAGCTGGGTTGCCATATACTTTACTTTGTTCTGGTTCCCAATGGCAGCATCCATCCGCCTGTCTGTCAGGGTGCTCACCAGGGTGGGTCTTTCTCCTCGGTAGCTCCGGGGAGGCTCCTCCTGCCCAACGGAAGAGACCCAAGAATCAGGATGGGACACAGGGAGCCGCTGATGCTCTTCTCTCAGTGTGTGGGCAGGAACTGACCGGCAACTTTAGGTGGCTTCACTAGCGCTCTGCAAAGTTGTAATGTGCAGAATAAGCAAGATCCTAGGATGCAGGGCACTGCCACAGGGCACAGGGACTTATGCTGGCATCCCCAGATCTCAGCAAAGCCACTGAGCTTTGCCAAATATGTGATTCCACAGTGAGAGAGTGCCTGGACACATGTGTGTGTGTGTGCATATTCCCTGCTAGTTTCTGGAAAATGAAATGAAGGCAAAAAGGACAGAAACTCTCATGAGAGATGACTATGTAAAGACCTAGCAATACCAGTTTGAGAATTAATAATTAAACCAGGTGGCCAGAGAGACGGCACCGTGGTTAAGAGTGCTTACTGCTCCTGCAGAGGACCCAGGTTCTATTCCCAGCACCCATAGGAGACAGCTCACAACCACCTGTAACTCTGGTTTCAGGGAATGCCGTACCCTCTGGCCTTCATGGGTACCTGCACATAGATAGTGCATATAAACTCACACAGGCATACAAACATACACACAGAAATAAACAAACCCCAAACCCTTAAACCATGAAGGACAATACAGCGCACCAATCCTGTCGACCGTGATGAGTCTCACCTCCTCCGACTGACTCGTTTTCCTCCTCTTCCCAGCCCCATCCGAATCCTTTTCCTTTTTATCCTGCACCAAAAGAAGACACAGACAGTGTGAGCCTGGTCACCTTCCTTGGCCATCAGCTCTGCAGAAACTGTTAATGTAACTCAGGTGTGGACAGACCTTGGGCGAGCGCTTCCGAGAGATGGTCTGGCCCAGCTTGCTCAGGAAGGAGATGGGGGATTTGGTGCTGGCTATCAGGACGGCTTTCTCCTCTGCATTCAGGTCCAAGGTGTCTGTGGACAGGAGTGAGCAATGTTTACCTAGGATGATGCTTCAAAGTCCTGACCAGAACCATGCTCCCTTACAGGGGCCTGGCAGGAAGGAAGCTCCCAGACTGTAATGGGTTACTGACTAAGATGGAGCATTCCTCTCCATAGGAAACACCAGAAAAGAAATGCGTGCTCAGGTCTAGACACTCTCTTTTCCATCCACACACACAAAACCAACCACATTTCTTACACTCACTCCGATTGCAGCAACCCACACTTCTGCTCTGTAAAGGCTGGACTCTGCCTGTGACTACCACAGCAGACTGCCAAAGTTAAATTTTGATCAAGAAAACTTCAGGCTGGGGTGGAGGGTTGAGAGGTATGAGACATGGGGCTGTCGGGTTTTGTTTGGAGGGGGCTTCAGAGGCCATGTTCTTAGCTGTGTCTGAAGAGGGGTTCTCGATGAACAGGGCTACTTGGCTCAGGGTTGGTGCTGTAAAAAACACATATCCAGTGAGGCAAAGACACAGGTGCCTATAAGGGTATATGGGCTTGAAGACACCAGGGAAGGAGGGTACCACTTACTGAATTCCAATTATATTATTATTATTATCATCATCATCATCGGGGGAGCACACATGACCCAAGCATGTGTTGGGGTCAGATGTTGGGGTCAGAGGGCAGCTCTGTGGGGTCAGTTTTCTCCTCCTGCCTCTCTGTGGCTTCCAGGGACTGAACTCAGTTTATCAGGTTCTTACTGTCTGCTGGTAAGCACCTTTAACCACTGAGCCATCTTGCTGGTGGGAATTCTGATATTATACTCATAGAAACAGCAATTTTGAGACTAGTAATTAGAACTGATAATGAATCGTTAACATTTATTTATTCAGCGCTCACTTGCCATTCTTGGCACAAAACAGCACTATTAGATACCCATCACTCCCCGTTTACACGCAGGGAGACTGACGTGTAAGGAAATTCAGCAACCTGCCCAAGGGTGAAACGCGGAAACACTGGAAAAAAAACCCAGGTCAGACACTGTGGCCGACACGCGGAAGCACTGCACTTGTGTGACCCTAAGTGGTGTCCCAGGTAGCTTGTCAATTTGACATAACCCAGTGTCATCAGAGAGAAAAGTCTTGATTGAATAACTGCCTAGATCAAATTGGTGGGGAACTGTCTTGATTATTCACTGATACAGGAGGACCCAGCCCAAGGTAGGGGGCACTACCCCTAGGCAGGTGTTTCTGGGTTGTCTAGCTGGCCTGTGAGCAAGAGAACCAGACAGTAAGGCGGCAAACAGCATTGCTAGATGGTTCCTGCTTTCCCACCCCATCTTCCCTCAGTGATGGATTGTGACCTGGAAGTGGGAGCCAAGTAAACCCTCTCCTCCCCTAATCTGCTTTTGGTCAGGGTTCTCATCATAGCAGCAGAAAAGGAAACCAGAACAGGCTGCAACAGGAATACTTTTTGTAGCCCTACAGAGTGCTAGCTGAGGTAGCAAGCTGAGGACCAAGGCAACATATGGGAATCTCTAAGAGGGAGAAGGTGCAAGGGAAGCTGGAGAAGGAGGAGCTACTAAGAATCCTAAAATGCAGCACTGCAGACGCTGGGACTGTGAGAGAGTGCCAGGAGACGTCACGGCAGGGCACTGACAAGAGAAATACCCAGGCTACAAGATGAGAAACAAAGGCACGTAGCTCCAGTGTGAGGAGCTTGTCTGATGTTCATGAGACCTCAGGAGCAACCACACACACACACACACACACACACACACACACACACACACGCA
>LOJH01000019.1:27809-57240 GCA_001685095.1 Ellobius talpinus | reverse complement strand
CACACACACACACACACACACACACACACACACGCATGCATGCACCCACACATATGCACCCACACACAAACTAAAAAAATGAAAAAATAAAGAGGTGAGAAACAAGAAAAGAACTTGGCTTGGGAAGACTCTTTGCCAGGGCGCAGGGTCATCTGGGCAGAGTCCCGCCAAGAGAAGCAGTATCACAAAGTACTTCCAAGTTCATCAGGAGCCACGTGTGCAGGAGTGGGTCTGAGAGAGGCTGGGGGAATGCGGCAGAGTCAAGGAGGAAAGCTTTGGACAGATCGGTTCTGCACACTTAGTGGTAAAGTGAGAATGGTTTTGAAGACAGCATAAGGTTAAGAACACGGGGCTGAGACAGAGCGTATAAAGCAAGGCTCTAGGGACAGAAAACCCTGCTGACCAGGCAGCAGGAGGCCAGGAGCCCCGCCCAAGCCCTCAGGTCCTCACCACTGGAAGAGAGTGAATCCTTGAACATCTCGTAGAACTGTGTGAGGTACATCACCATGGAGAGCTTGTCGGGCTCCGCCACTGCCGCCATCTCCTTGCCGGTCATGATGGGAGAGATGCCCAGCTCCTTCTCAGCCACGTCAAAGGCCAACTGGTTATTCTTTTCCACATTCTGCTCATCCAAAGAGTCGAAGTCTCTGAGAAGCATGACAAGGAGAAGCAAATCAAGTAGGGCTGACTGCCCCCAAACCAGAATACTGCCTTGCGCCACTGCCATTTCCCAGTCCCTGAGGTCCAGGGAACCGTGCAGCATCTCTGGATCAGAGAGCAGGTCGGCTTTTCTTGACCCCTTTCTTCCCTTCTGGCTAAGAAAACCTACAACATTGTTGGGGAAATTACCCAGCGAGATGAACGGGGAGGGATGGCAGGGGAGAGACAGTTTGCATCTGCCAGGAACACTGACTTCTTACTATAATGTAAGCTCAGGATGGGAACTATCTTAGTGTGTGTTCCTGCATGCCTGCCCACAGACACATAGGAAACTAATGTCTAACAGTGACACAACCCTGTCTGGACAGAGTTCCCAATGTCCGGGGCTGTCGCTTGCCCCAACAGTTCAGGAAAATTTTACTAAGCTTTCTCTTGAGGGGAAATTCTAAAACCTTCTTCAAAAAAGTTTTCCACCCCTGAATCTCCTGAGCTTTCCCAGCTACCTTGATTCATAAACACCCGCCCCCGCCCCCCAGGTTTTAAGCTCTTGCTTAAAGGACAGCTGAGGTTTTTCTCATTGACTTCACTATCCTGGTATCCCTTACTTAGTATTAACCTACTGACCTCATGGAATTTTTTTTTCCATTTCAAACAAATTACTTTTCTCTTAGATTAAGCCTATTAAACCAAGAGCACTCACCCTGAATACGGTCCAAACTGTGCTGAATCACGCACGCCCTCACTGCTTTCTGATCTCCCTCAGGCCTTCTTCAGGCCACCTGCCCGTGCTCTAAGAGGACCCCTCTACCCACACTCCACCCCACCTACAGCTGCCTCACGACTTCCTTCCCTTCCTTGCCTTCCCTTTGAGACTGAACTGACTACCCCTCCACCCCAGTCATGCCACATGGCTGTTGTCCCTCCTCACTCCGCTACTTTCATTTACTTTTTTTTTTTTACTTTTTTTCCCCAACCTCAGCCTCAGAGGTCATTAGAAATTTACCCCTTCTTTTAATTTTGCCTGGTTGAATCTAAAGCCTGGTTGGTGTCTGTTGATCAAGAGCTACACTCCCATCTCTCCGTATTTATTAATTCTTTTTAGCGGACAGTTTCAATGTGAAACTTGACTCTCCTGCATAAGCAGCCTGAGGCTGAGACGGCGGGCATGCCTGGTTAGAGTTGTTTTGTTTTGTGGTACAGGGGATCAAACCTAGAACCTTACACAGACAGGGTCCTCACTGCTAATCTACCTCTTGCATCATTAGCTTGCTAGCATCACAAAATAGGGGCTGTGTCTTAGGATTTCCTTAACCAAGCATTAGAACAATGGGAAAAACCTGGGCCCTTGAGTGGTCCTAATGATAAAAAAGAAGGCAGCCAAGAAAATCCACCAGGTCCTGCTGCTGTCTCTGAATCTGTTTGGCTTCCATAGTAACAAACACCTGGGGGTGGGGTGAGGTCTGAGCGCTTTGTTCACGTGGCTGACCCAAGAGGAGTGAAAAATGGCCACCAGAGGAATAGTAGGTGAGATGACGTTCAGAGAAGCTCAAGAGTGCACTTGTAAAAAGTATAATCTTTAGCAGAGAAAAATGCCCAAGACCATCATAAATCAGGTACAGATTGAGTTGAGCTAGCCAAGTGTTCCAGCTAGGTTTCCCTTGTGATCTATCGCATCTGAGAGAGTTAGCCAAAAATGAAGAGTTCAACTTGGGGCCAATAAACAGAGTTTTCCTTTGTGCAAAGTTAATAGGCCCAGGTGGGTGTTAAGACTAGTTTTTGACCTTCTGAATGCTATGATTTTTAGAGCTAACTTTTTTGGGGGGTTGAGTTTTAAAGAAGTCTAAATAAGTCAAAATCTTGGCCTTCTCTAGAGCGTTTTACCATACAGCCATACTAGGAAGAAGCATAAACTTTGCATAGGGGACTCTGGGACCCTTGGTGAATACAAAATGAAACACAAATTGGTCATGACTTACATCAGATCAGGGCGGTATCTGTGGATGATTGCACACAGGGCCAGTCCGCTTTTCCAAGACGTGGTGAGATCTGTCACATTTACCCCTGCATAGCCATCTGTCTGCCTTTGACACCACCCCAGCAGTTTGCTTGAACGAGCTACAGACTCTAAAACAGTAAAAATAATTATTGAAGTGTGCTCCCCGAGTAACATTGACACAGCATACACGCTGCAGTACACAGATCCAGTCTGAAAAATTACTGAAAAAAGCCAGTGCTATTTTTGGAAGAGAGCCTCAGCATGAGTTTATGTCACTGGTGTCATGGTAGCACAATTTTAGGCACCGACCTATCCGATTCCAGGGTCAATGGCCCAGACAGATAGCTCTGAGCAGACTGACAAGGGCCTGCCACACGGAAGCCATGTTCCAGCAGCACTCCGGGAGACAAGTGGATGGCAAAGTGCCACCTACTGAGCTGATACCTCACTGGCACCAGAGTCAAGATGTCCCTGGAGAGTTGCCTGGCAACAGGCTGAGGAAGCCTCTTCCTCCACAGCAACACCTGGGAGATTAGATGAGAAAAGGTTTCCTCCATGATACCTTAAACCAAAAGCAAACAAAGCCTTGGTCTCACTTCCTAAGGTCTTGACTGAGAGCCAAGTGAAGAGACTCTGTAGGGTGACAATGACAAAGGGCCACATATGCCAGACCAGAGCAGTTCCCTAGACCCAGGGCAGCGACCGTGTTGCTAACATGCATGTCAACGATCACATGTGGAGACAACAATGACAAGGCAAAGAGACACACAGAAGTTTCCTGACTCAATGGCATGTCTTCCTCACGAGGAGGTCTGCAAACGCAGAAGAGAGCCCGTGAGCACCGGTCTGCGCTTGAGCAGTCTGTTCCCGATTTAGCTTCGCACTAAGTCACTTCGTGATTCGTGAATAGATGAGTTAAAAACGTCTCCGACAAGTCTCGCTGAGTCTCACAGTGACAGCATGGTGTGAGACAAGGAACGGAGCAACAAACGGAGCAGCGCTTCTGGTGCCGTCTCTTGGCCTTGACGGTGACCCACTCAGGTGTTTCCCACGGCTGCACCTCCACTCGCCCCACATAAACCGGGCAACCACAGAAGCCCAGGTGAACACAGAAATGGTGAGAGAGATACATTCTCTGCTCTCAAGGGGTTGACACCCCAGGGGAGAAGAAGAGGATGTTATAACCTGCCTGTTAGTTTTCACATCTACCCTGACACCTCACGACCATGTTATTAAACTATCCACGATTGAACTCAAACCTGTGTAGCTCTCACCTCCCCACCTCTTGTTTGGACTGATGCAGCAAAACCACACCCACCTACCTAGTGCCTCTCAGGACAATCAGCTGTCCATGGCCACCCACTGTGGTGCCTTCAGACTTTTAATATTAGTGACAATGACAAAACTGTTGCTGTTTCCAGGCACAGCAGGCCAAGCACTGGCAATTGCCATGCCAGAGACCTCATGACAGCAACCCAAGAGTTGCGCTGTTCCTCCCAGATCCGAGACAAAGAAACTAGGGTCTGAGGTTCTGGATGATCTGCTCAAGGTCACACTCTTTGCAGATGGCACAGCTTAGACTGAGAGCAGCTTGTGTCTGGTCCCGATGTCCAGGTTCTGCTGTGATCCACTGCCTTAGCTGATTCTGGTCTTTACCACAGACGACTAAGCGATGTACTAAACAGCCTCCCTGCACCTAGCGTATTTCCCTACTCGGGCTGTCCTAATGCACCTGACCGCTTGTACTCAGAGCCCTTCAACACACACAAAACACAGAATGGCCTTCATGTCTGCCATGGCATGATGGTGCCATCTCAGGGCCTGGATGAAAGGTCACCACGTGTTCTCTCCCAGAACTTGAGTGTATGTGAGAGTACCCAAGAACGTGTGTGTACTTGGGCATTCTTTCTCACCCTCCCCAGGATCTGTAACTGGCTGTTGTGGGACACGGTCCTACAAGTGTCATCATCAGAGCAGTTGGGATTAGCAACCCTTAAGGGCTAAAGTCAGGGCTGCTGACTTTCCCTGCACAGGACGGAAACACCTCCCTCCCAGCTTTACACAGGGCTGCCCCAGCTGCACACAGTCTCAGGAGGTGCTGGAGCAGAGAGAAGCAGAGGCCTAACTGAAGGGGCGACTCCAGCCACACAGCTGTGAAGAAGTCATCAGCTGTATGGGAGTGAGACTTCAGCGACGTGGACATTTGGGGGTCACCCATGTTCCTGCAGGTACGCTTATTAACTCACTGGGTCACAGAGCTACACTCGGGGACTCATTACTTTGTCTACTGTTGGTTCCCTATCTGGGACAAACAGACATTTGTTTATGTCTCCCTAGGAAAAGTTCATGAAGCAATTTATCTCTATACTTTTTTTGAGATAGAGTTTCTCTGTAGATTTTGGAGCCTGTCCTGGAACTTGCTCTGTAGACCAGATTGGTCTCGAACTCACAGAGATCCATGTGCCTCTGCCTCCCGAGTGCTGGGATGTAAGGTGTGCACCACCACTGCTGGGCTTTATCTCTACACTCTTACACTACCTTAGACCACAATACTTTCCTGTGTGTGTGAGGATCGTTCTGTGCGCTCCAGAAAGTGTAAGCAACAGCCCCGAGTCCTATCCACTGCAGCCACTGGCAAACCTAAATCAGTCATGACATAAAAATATACCCTGGCAACAACCTAATATCCCCAGAGGGTAAAACAACTGGCAACAGCCCAGGGCCTCTGATAGTACTGTGGTCAGGTAAGGGCTTGACAGATGACTGCAGACTTCTTTAAACAGGTTAGACCATTGTTGGAGCTCACCGTTGCGAGTCAGCTTGGGAGTGGTTCGGGAATTCACCAGGTTCTCCATTTCCAGATGGATATCTTTTGTTTCTCCACTATCATATAAATGGCGCACCTGGCAGAAAGTTGAAAGGTCGAAAAGGAACATCAAACCCCAATAACAAATCCCACTGAAAAGAAGCAAGCTGGTAAAGTCTATATATTTATTTTTACTTTCTGGCAGTGTTGGGAGTCAGGGTCAGGGTCTTGTGTGGTTAAGTAGAGCTATACGCCCATGGTAAAGCTTAGACAGAATCTACATGATGGCCTTAGCACTTCAGTGGACCGGGGTTTTGGAGACACAAAACTTAAACGTAAGCAGCTGTGCTGAAAAAGTAAGCAGCTGGCTTTAACAGTCCCTCTGACCAGACGCTACTCACCTTCAACATATTTATAAACACTGTTCAGACACATACAAAAAAACCTGTAGACATCAGGCAGAAGGTAAAGAAGAGAGTCCTCTAGAATGTAGACAAACGTGGGAAGGAGGCTGTTTCCTGATGCGTCTTACTCCCTGGGACTGTTATGCTCTGGTGGACGTCATAGGAAAGGTGGCTTTGCAGATTCTAAAGGAGTCAGGTCAAAATCTAGGCTAACACTATCAACAATGCTTCTGCTCGTAGAGAGCACCTTAACCTTTCAAAGCCCTTTTACAAGAACAATCGTGTCTGCCTGACGATGACGCTCTGTGTAGGCAGGTTACCAACTACACCCCACAGGTGCAGAACTGAGGCTCTGAGGAAGCCAAACAGTCTGTCTGAGTCTCAGCTGATGGGTGGTGACGCCATCAGTGACATGATCCTTCCTGACCACGGAAGCAGTCGGGGCCCTTTGCCCTGCTCTGTGTGGTCTGGATTAGGTGTAGGGTGAAGTTCTAGGTCTTTCGTTTTTGTCACTTCTGATCTTCTACAAGTCATTAAAACGACTTTATTTAGCCAGACATGGTGGCTCGCACCTGACTGTAGCTCCAGCACCCAAGAAGCTGATCCAAGAGGATCATCATGAGTTCAAAGCCAGCCTGGGCTATGTAGTAAGTCTAGGTGAGCTTGGCTTATAGCACATTCAAGTCTCCCCACTCCCACCCCAAACTCAAAACAACTGACAAACAATTTTTTCCAATAAAGAAAAAGACAGAAGGATGACTCTCTGTGGCCCAGCTGCTGAATGTAGTAATGGGAAATAATATTTACTTTCAACAACACAGAGATGTCAACTTGGATTACTTAAAGTGTGTGCTGTATAGTAACAAACATAGCTACACACATTCCTGTTGAAATATATACTGTATAATAACACATACACATTCCTGTTGGAATATATACTATATAATAACATACACATTCCTGTTGGAATATATACTGTATAAGAACATA
The DNA here is from genome assembly GCA_001685095.1 of Ellobius talpinus. NCBI lineage: Eukaryota > Metazoa > Chordata > Mammalia > Rodentia > Cricetidae > Ellobius > Ellobius talpinus. The sequence continues at coordinate 50,384 of LOJH01000019.1, read as the reverse complement.
CACATTCCTGTTGGAATATATACTGTGTAATAACATACATAGTTGTACACATTCCTGTTGGAATGTATACTGTATAATAAGATACACAGTTATACATATTCCTGTCTGGTCTATTGAGCAGAGTTATGAGCATCTAGAACATGGGTGGAGGAATACATAACTGACAAGAAGGCTCTTACCTGGCTTGGCCGGAGGAAGTTGATATTAATATTGGGATATCTAGTGACAGGGTCGATGCTATACTGGCTGAAGTTTTTGCTCACGTTCTCAGGGGTGGTCTGAGGCAGCAACCTATAAATGCTTTCCCTGCAATGACATACAACAGTGTGCTCACATGCGGTGACGAGTACCAAATTACCCCACAGATTAGCAGTCATCCCTGATGAATCTAACTAATTAAATCGATTTCAGCTCTTCTCTGCAGACCCAGCACTCAGTGACTCCATGGACCTGGACCAGGGAAAGGGAAGCTCAGCCACAATTCTGTCAGAGGTGGCAAATGCCGCTAATTTAGAAGGCTGTTATGTAGTGTGCTAATATTTACTATGGTTTTTAAGAAATTGAAAAGGATCCTATGGCTAGCTACTGTGGGGTTACTAGAATGCATAGTGTGTCTTGTCTTGAGTCCTATCCCCTGCAGTCATCTTTGTTGAATCTTCCCCCTGAGTAGAATATTTCATCTAAAGGATGAAGGATACTTCCAAAACATCTCTGTTAGCATAATTCCTCATTGAGTCTGTCAGCGCCATGGTTACGTCCTCAAAGGTCACCTGCTGGAAGTCCGGTCACCAGCATGGTGGTAGCTCACATCTACAATTCTAGCACTCAGGCAGGGGAACGCTTTGAGTTCAAGGTCAGCTAGGACTATAGAGTGAGTACTAAGCCAGCCTGGGGTGCTGAGGGAGACTCTTATCTCAAAACACAAAAACAAAGAAAAAAATAAGCTTTGTCATTACATCCAGATGCATGCTTTACATTAAAGATCTAAAATGACAGATGGTGCTGGCTGGTTTTTATGTCAACTGGACACAAGCTAGAGTCATCTAAGAGCAGTGAATCTCAATTAAGCAAATGCCTCTAATAAGATCAGGCTGTAGAAAAGCCTGTAGGGCATTTTCTTAGTGATTGATGTGGGAGGGCCCAGCCCATAGTGGTGCCATCTGGGCTGGTGGTTCTGTAAGAAAGCAGACCAAGCAAACCTGAGGAGTAAGCCAGTAAGCAGCACCCCTCCACGGCCTCGGCCTCAGCTCCTGCCTCCAGGCTCCTGCCCTGCTTTAAGTTCCTCTTCTGACTTTGATGATGATCAGTAATGAGGAAGTGTAAGCCAAATAAACCCTGTCCTCCCCAAGATGGACTGGTCACGGTGTTACAAAAGTAACCCTAACTAAGACAGAAGTTAGGACCAGGAGTGGGGAATAGCTGTGACTGACCTGACTATGCTGATTTGGGGGGGAAGCATGGAAGACTTTGGTTCTCTGGACTAGGAAAGCAGCCGAGCACTGTTAGCACAGTTTAACCCCATCCTAGCAGGAGCTTAGAGGACAATCGCACATAGAGCAATGTGGACTACGGCAGCCCAGCTCAAGAGGTTTCAGAAGGGAACAATATTCGCAACTGGGCTAAAAGCCATTCTTTTTTTTTTCTTTTTGTGTCCTGCAGTTCACATTAATTCTTGCAGCTAGTTGTGTTCTTCATCAACGCCTGATCCACTGCTAAGAGTCATAAAAGCCATTCTTGTAATATTTTGGAAAGAAAGAAAATAAAAAGAAAGAAAGGTAGTCCTAAGAATGTGCCTGAGGCTAAATTGAAGAGTTCTGTACTAATATTATTGGCAAAAGAGATTTCAAGATAGCCTACTATTAACTCTGTCACATAGTTATTAGTGTCCATTTTTTTGAGACAGGGTTTCTCTGTAGCTTTGGTGCCTGTCCTGGAACTAGCTCGTGTAGACCAGGTTGGCCTTGAACTCACAGAGATCTGCCTGCTTCTGCCTTCTAAGAGCCTGGCTTAGTAACCATTGTCATGCAGGTCTACAATGAAAGAGAACAACAGGGCAAAAGAAATACAAGACGTACAGTTTGAGCAGAAAAGGAGCACAAGAAAATTTAATGTTGGCACCAAGAACTGTGCTAAAAGAGATAAAGAGAGACCTGGTATGAAATGGTAAAAAGGGAGTGGTGCCCTCAGGGCAAGGTTCTACCCAGCTAACCAGGCAGCTAATGAAAGGAAAAGGCCTAAGGAATCTTCTGCTCCTAAAAGGAAACAAGTCAAAGATTATGCAAATGTAATGCAGGGAGGGGCCAGGCTCTATCCCAAGTGGGCAGCCACACTTGGAAATACCAGCTGCAAAGTTTAGGGTTAGGCTCTAAAGTTTAGAGTCAGGAAGGATGCATGAGTAAAGGTGTTGCAGGATCTTCCTCTTAGGTTAAGAAGAGTTGTTGAGGCCTGGTTATGGCAGGGGAGTGACTGCAAGGAGGCCCTGAGGGGCCACGTGAAGCTGTAAAAGCGAAGCCTGGAATATGCTAGAGATCCCAGAGCCTTGGGCGGTCTTCCAGGGAGAGTGGCACACAGGGAGTGGAACCAGCCCAAGAGAGGACGGCACCTTCTAAACCCTTTGACATTAGATATGGAGTCTGTCCTCATTATATCCCCATTCAACCTGTTTTGAATTGTAATAGTAATGTATATTCCGTGCCACTGTATGTTGGAAGTATGTAATTTGCTTTTGATTTTATAGAGACTTACACTCAAGAGACTGCCTTCATCTCAGAAGAGACTGTGGACTTTTAAAGTGCTGAGACTGTGGTTGCTATGGGGATTTCTGAAGTTGGACTAAATGAATTTTGCATTACAATATGGCCACAAGACTATGGGGGCTAGGGACTGAAATGTGGTTGTTTAAATGAGACAAAGACTCATATGTCTGAATACTTGGTCCCCAGTTGGTGGAACTGTTTGGGAAGGATTAGGAGGTGTGGCCTTGTTGGAGGAGGTGTGTTACTAGGAGTGGGCTTAGAGGTTTCAAAAACCTGTGCCATTTCCACTTAGCTCTCTCTTGGCTTCATGCCTCTGGATCAGATGTGAGCTCTCAGCTACTGCTCCAGCGCCATGTCTGCCTGCCTGGTGTCATGCTCCCCACCATGGCCGTCACAATGGCCTTCTGAAACTGTAAGCTCCCAAATAAACTTCTTTTATAAGCTGCCTTGGTCATGACGTTTTGTCACAATAGAAAAGTAATACTATCAATTATCAGAGAATAATATCAATTATCATTTTCATCCAGGAAATCTCACATTTCTGTTTCTCCTAGTCAGGGTAAACAACAAGTAAATCCTAGCGTCCCTGCCTCATTTACAATTATGTTTTCAAACATCAGACATCCAGGGGTTCAAGAAATGCTTACAAGCATGCTGGAGTTTGCTCTTCAGCTAGTCACTTCCAACAGTGCTGACAGCATGTTCCCTCTGCGAGGACGTTCCGATAGCATGTTCCCTCTGCTAGCATGTTCCCTCTGCAAGCACGTTGTTCCCACTGCTAGCACACTCCCTCTGATAGCATGCTCCCATTGCTAGCATGTTCCCACTGCGAGCACATTCCCTCTGCTAGCAAGTTCCCACTGTGAGCATGTTCCCATGGCTAGCATGTTCTCTCTGTGAGCAAGTTCCCACCGCAAGCAGGTTCCCAACATGCTGCTTCTGTGCGTTTGTTCACGTAATTATTAAAAAGGCGTCAGGACCAGACGGTGGTGCACAAAGATGCAGACACCATGTGCCAACAGTAGATGCTGTCTGAGCAGGGTTATGAGAAGAGCAGCATGGGCAGATCACCCAGGTTTCTGTGATTTTATACAACAGTGCCTTGCCTTTCTCTACTTAGACAAGAAAGCATCTTTAAAAAGAACAAGTGAACAAGAGGGAGGAAGAACTTGCACACGGCTGAGGAGCAAGCAGGTCGACTCCCCAGTCATGTAGGAGGTACCCATGGCTTCTTCCCATTACCTCTCTGCCAGGACTTCCAAGGGGCTGGTGCCCAGAGACCAGCTTCGTACCATCCAGGCAGAGTCCATAGCAGCCAGAAAGCCCCGGGCTATTCCTGTTCCCATTGGCCAGAAAGGCTGTAAAGGAGAAATACACAGAGTTAAAGTAACGCACTATTAATAGAGGAAAGTAAACCAGTGCCCCAGGTGTCCACCATCACCTGTCTCCTTTACAGTACGATTCTTGTAAGGGCGTCTCTGCTCACCCATAACCTGAACACCTGGACTCACTCATCATTATTTCCCCTTTACCATTGCCTCTACCACATAGTTCTCTGCCCCTTTCAGTACTCACCTCCAGGAGGCTGTCCCCAACCAGAGCTACTAGTAACTGGTGTCCATTTTGTTCCCGTACCAAGGCAGCATTTTCAGAGGCGTACATACAGGTAAAGTCAAACATGGCCACATCAGGCTGCCCGTAGTGATTGATGGCAAAATCCAGAGAAGGCAGTTGCTGCTGTGTAGAGAAGTCTGCAGCCTCCCGGGCATAGTTCAGCAGGGCCTCCTGGTCCACATTCTCCCGGGAAAGTAACAGCTCTGTGTCTGTGTAGTCCTGTCCAGGAAGAGGTCAAAAAAGGTCAAGTTGGAACAGCCCAAGCAGGGATGCCTGGTCAGCCAAAACCCCACTGTGCATATCAGACATGACCTGGTCTCATGGTGTTTTTCTCCCTAAGATGTTTTAACATTCCTAAACCAAATCTTTTTACACCAATTAAAAAGAACAGGGACTTGGGGGGGGGAATCTTAGTTAAGGTGGATCAGCTTTGCTGCCTAAGTGGACCTGGCTCTCCCATTCACTAGCGGCAAAGCTCATCCACCTCAGAGTGGCTACAAATAAAAGAGCCACATAACAGCACCTTGTAAAATGAAAGGGCATTTTAAAATTTATGGTTTTCCTATCATTACTTTAATCTGGGTGTCTGATGGCTTTTGGCAACAAGAAGTTCAGAGTTATTACATCTAAAGGAAACCTGAAAACTTCAGTGCAAAGAGAAGCACAGTGTGGAGCGAGAAGTGGTCCAGGACGATGAGAAGTAGCACACTGAAATGAACCAGAGGTTTCTAAGACACATGGAGGACTCTGCAAGGCTCCAGAAAAACCCACCAACAAACAAAAGGGATGACAGCACAAAAAGGACTTTCTATATAGAGAACTGAGAGACCCTTCCTCTGTTTTGGAGGTTCCTGTGCATTGAGTCAAGTCTTCTCCCCTAAAGTGAGGCCTGTGGGTTCCAAGTGCCCATAACAGTACTCAGTTACAACATAGGTTTTCAAAAGCCAAAACACAAACACTTAAGTCAGTCCTGGAAGTACTGTCTGTTCAATGTTAAGAGGCCACAATGGCTTTAGTATTTAGCAGCTTGAACTCCCTTACATGACAAAAATATAGGGGCAAAGTAAATTGGGCCTCAGCATTTCAGACTGTCCTTATTCAATGCGAAGTGATGACCCAGATCAGCATGGACGGTTGGTTTGAGTCCTGACTCTGTCCTCGGGCATCCCAATTGCTATATAACAGCAACAGAAGAGCCCCAGATGATGACCAACCAGTTTTACACAGTATCCAGCAAACATGCCTTTTGTTTGGCAGGGAACTCTGTACCAAGCAAGAGCTTTGTCTTGTGGGTCCCAAGGCAGCACAGGGCTGCCATGCTGAGATGCAGACATGAGGTGGAAAGGAGACTTTGTGTAGCAAGTACGTACTTGTCAGCTCACTCCCCAGTGTGCTGTAGATAAAGCAACTGTGTGACTCATTCTAAGGGGCCTGGTGTGTTACTGTCCTGCAGACACAAAGAGCTCCCTAAGAGTCAGCTGAGGCTGGTGGGAACTGCATGGGATTAAGTCAGTGCAAGCGAGACTTCTATCCATTCATCACGGAGACAGCAATTCTCGCATCCAGATCTGCAAGGCCATATGAGATACCAGCCACGCTCCTTAAAGAACCATCCTGCCCAGGATTTAGATTTCAGGCTGTCAGCTCAGGGTATATCATACAATTAGTCACCCAGAAAAAGGGCTGAGCTGGAACTGGCTAAGGTTAGACATCAGGCCTCTGCTGTTAGTTAGAAAGATCCCTAAAGATACCCTGATCTGGTCAGGTCAGTGTTTGCGGTAAAACTTGGGTCACTGTCAGGCTACTGTAAACACCAAGGGCTGTTTCTTGGTTCAACACTTGCCATCCTGGTCCAAAAAGAGGACCCACGTTAGTGGGTGGTGCAGGCATATAATCTCAGCTAAGGGAGGGTGAATAGACTTTCAAGGCTTTGCCTGGGGCTATGGTGTTGTTTCAAGGCCAGCCTGAGCCATTTATCAAGAGCAAAGGAAATAGTTCCCTGGAAGAAAGTCTAGGAATGCAGCTCTGTGGCAGAGTCTAGCCTAGCATGCACAAGGCCCTTGGTTCAGTCCCCATTACTGTGGCTGGGGAATTAGTAGGTGTGGGAGGGTGTATAGATCAACAATTGTCATGTATGGAATTCACTATTACTATAAATCAGGTCATCTAAAGTTAAATTGGCTAATTATGCAGGATGTGATATTTGACAGTGGATCTAAAATGGTCAAGGAGCAGGAGAGGTGAGAAAGGAAGGGGGTAGGGTTTATTGAAACAATCTGACCAGGTCAGTAACTGTTAAAGCTAATCCTAAGCATGGCTGCACAGGCCCACCCATTCTACCCTCCTCCTTCTGTTTATAGTTTCAATTTTCCATACTAAACATATTTTTACGTTCAACTAATCAATAGCAGGGGTTCCCAGATGTGTTTTATGCCACTTCTATTCCCTTACGGGAAAAACCCAAAAGACTAAAATTCTTAGTGATCACATCAGGCAGCTCAACAAAGATGTTGCCTGGAGGGAACCCATTGCTCACATGCAATATCACTCCTTTGTCCAGCAAGCTCTGTTTTTTGGCCGTCATAACGAAGTAGTGTGTGTCATCTTTGTAGTAGACGATGTTCTCCAAATCAATGCCTGCAATGAGAAGACGCGTGTGAGATTTCACAGAGTCCAGACTGCAGGGAACCCGCAAGGCTGGAGTTGGAGCTCACAGAGAGTGCAGAGAGCACCAGGCAGGTGAGCTGTCTAGGCGCAGATCCTCACTTCCTGCACAGCGCATGGAAATCGCGAGGTTTGCTTTCTTCTGTGCTGCCCTATAACTCACTTAGTAGCCTAGGTTATCCTAAAAACAATGACCAATAGTGAAAATGGGAAAAGCAAAGCCAAGGAGAAGCTAATCTATAAGAGGGGATGGGTTATGTACTAGGTAAAACCTCTTTGATAATCACCAAGGAAGCTGGAGGCATCTCCTAGATTTTTAACAGGATAGATATCTAAAGATATCTAAATGCAGAGAGAGAAATATTGAATTTTTTATTCAGTAAACCTGCAAGATACATGGAATGGAAAGAAACCAAGCTCTAGAAAACAGAATTAAGATACTTGTTTTGGTTCATGGCAGCAGAATATCTAATTCACTCCATAAGAAAACAGCCACCCACAATCCCAATGGCTGCTGGTGAGCTCAGATGACTTCAGAGAAGGCTAACAGTGATAGCAAAGGTCACAGTGTCAACAAACCAGAGCTGCCAATGGGTAGCCTGCTCTTCCGGCAGAGAGGCCGTCTGGTAGGGCAGGGGAAGGAGCTGGGGATGAATTGACAGAAGGCAAAACCAACAACAACAAATCCCAGGGTGGCCTGGTCACTGAGGACGGCACATGAAGGCAGCAGCATGGAAACAGGCTAAGGACAAAGGATGAGAGTGGCAAACAAACAGAGGACAAAGGACACAACAGGGACATCCATGGCTACCCAAGCCAACAAACAACCTCTGGGCTCAGGAGGTGCTGACACCAACCTGTGGCTTCTCTCAGCTCCTGGAAAAATTTTTGGTTGAATATAAAAGCAACACCACTGATCTCCTCTACTTTGGCCTCTGCGGTTGTGTTTCGGTTAATAAAATTTGCCGTAATGGCAATGGCTAGCTTGCCACGGAATTCTTTCCGACGAAATCCTAGAGGGAAAGAGAGCAGGGATAAGGACCTCAAATCAGAGACTATGGGGGGAGCTCACCTATCAGGGAGGGAACAACTCAAGAAAGAAGTCCCCTTGCACATCATGGACAACATCAAATCCATCTGACCAGATTAGTGCTCAGTACTAATGGTTACCCTTAAAATGGAGGGGTGCTGTGTGCATGACACATTCATGCATAGACTAAAAGCTGCGGTTCCAACACCTCTAAGCGCAGCTTGTCTCCTAGTGCTCTGTGGGAAATGCCCCAAGCAGGCACTGACTGGGCAGCACACATGCAAATTCTTAGGGCTGTGGTCTCTGGGGACAGGTCAGCCTCCAACGTGTGATGGCCCAGGCAAGGGAGAACAGCCCAAAGCCAGTACCTTCCAGGGTGTTCCTACGCCCATCCCCACCGATGATCACTTCAAATTCATATTCTGATACAGGATGAGTTTTGGGGTGCACCAATGCTCGCCATCCTATCCCTGTGGACCAAAAGCAAAATGAAGGTCACAACCCAGATGGAGCCACACCCAGACACACAGATCACATGGCGTTCTAATCCAAAGTACAACATGTAACAGAACAAGGGGCCAGCCTCACACAGAGTTTTGACAAGAGCTTACACAGACACTTTCTTTACCTTTTCATTTTCTATAATACAAAAGCCTGCCATGCCTAAGACTGTGCCAAAGGCCTCTTGGGTAAGCCAAAAGTTCTCAAAAGCCCAGGCTGCATGAACAAAGCCCCTTTAGTCAGGGCTGAAAACCACCTGCAAGTCCTTCTGGCTCCTCCCATGATCTCATCTGTTCTCACCCACTCAGTGCCCTCATGCCTTCCTCTGTCAGACTCACGTTCATTCTCTTGGTCCTCAGGAGGCTGAACGAGTCCTTGGAATTCCACATTGACATGGATTTCAATGCCTAAGATCAAGGCGACTTTCAGGAGGATTAGCTGGAGCTGACGGATACCTAGAAGAACACAAGACCTTGATGGCAAGGGGACAGGAAGGGGGGGCCTCCTGGTGCCTCCCCTCCATCCATGTCTGCGTAGGTTCCCAAGGGCTGTTGCAGCAGACAAGTCTCACAAGTTCTCTTCCTTCATGTTGTAAAGATAACATCAAAAAGTGGAAGGAACGTTCTGGATATATTAGGCCACCCCACTTATGGAGCCAGGTATTCCATATAACCTAACACAATGGCAGAGGGGTCCAGTGAGAGCTACCGCTTCCAGCAGCATCCAGAGGTGTCTACTTACTCAAGCACAGGAGAGGCCAATGCACAGGGAAGATACCACACCATCCGCCTTCCACTCTAACCTCCTGCTGACCTCCGATTCACAGAAGAAACCACAACCCCATCCTATCATTGTTTCCAACCGTCAGAGACTTAACGGTTGTGGAAACTGAGGTCCAAAAGGACTGAATCCTGCTCATGATCAGTCATAAACGTATTTGATGCCTAATGAATCCCTACTAGATCTGGCCTCAATGACAGGTTACAGTGAGATAGAAATTCTATCCCTGGTCTAAGATACCTCTGCCCTAAATTAATCTGGCGACAGATAAGGACCACAAATCTAGTCAGTTAACGACCCTCTCTTAAGGCCAAATTTATCTGCAGCCTGTGACTAATGAGCTATGAGCACATGCAGATCCCAAGCTAAGTCATCCTGGCCACTCTCAACTGACCACACCCTCGCCCTTCTGAGTCACACTCCCAAAGACTCCCTGGGACCCATGCTAGCACACACTTTATTTTTGCAGACAACTGTGTGTTCCAAGACACTTAACAAATTACAGCATGGCAGATGGGCCGAGCACTTCGTCTTGCCAGCGGAATGTGGCAGCTGCCAGCTAGTGTTGGATAAATTGGTATAACCACTTCAAACGGCAAAAGGTCTAAGGGCTGAATGTGTTTCCAGGTCACATACGGAGCAGCTCAGAACAAGTGCTCCTTACTAACATCTCCCTAGACTAATTATTAGCAGTAAACAGACTGCGCTGCAGCTTGATGATGCAGACACTGCTCTGAACCGCTTTCAGATGAACTGCTTTCAGATACTGTGCTTCATGAAAACAAGACTATCTTAAGAAAAATACAAGGCTCTGACTTTACCAGAACACAGACTCTCAACGGCAGACTTGGCATTTGTGTCTAAGCTATGACTCTTCCTTCTTTGTGTGTGGTTTCCCATGCCTGTGTCCCCAGGGCATTGTTTTCCTGCATTAGTAGAGGGTATACATGATCACAATACAGAACCCAAGCCTGTGGACTCCCTTCCACCAAACTATGAACCACCAGAGGGCTGGAATCCAAACTGACCACCTTATTCCAATGCCTACCACCCCCCACTGTACATACCATGGTTCTCAGCAAGAGTCCAAGATCCAACTAAGAGTGTGTGTGTGTGTGTGTGTGTGTGTGTGTGTGTGTATGGAGTCAAGGTTTCTCTGTGTGTATCCCTGACTGTCCTGGAACTTTCTCAGTAGACCAGGCTAGCCTTTGCCTCCTGTGTGCTGGGATTAAGGTACGTAGCACCATGCCTGGCCCCTAACTAAGAATCTTTAATCCAAACTCTAACTCTTTTTTGTACAAGAGATCCACTTGAGGTTGAGAATCCTAGACTATAGAACACTGGGGGCTGGGTACATCCTAGCTGAGGAGGAACACTGGGGGCAGGGGCACATCCTGGCTGAGGAGGAGCCCTGGTGGCAGGAACACATCCTGGCTGAGGAGAAGCACTGGGGGAAGGAGCACATCCTGGCTGAGGAGGAGCATTGAGGGCAGGAGCACATCCTGGCTGAGGAGGAATTCCTCAGGTAACCTACCTGCCTGTCTACTGAACATGGGAACAAGAGGAGTTGGTGGTACTCACTGATGTGATCGATGGCTCCAGCACAGAACTTGCCGTAGAATTTCTTGGCACCCAGACCTCGAAGATCATGTATGGTGAAGGGCCAGAGATGCAATACATTGTTTCGGGAGAAGGCGTCTCTCTTCTCAATAACGACCACTTTGGCTCCCAATAAGGACAAGTCGATGGCTGTTCGGAGACCACAGGGGCCAGCTCCAATGATGAGACACTGAAAAATACAGGTGTTTTCAGGGCAGAGGGCACGCCTCTCAAAACACACTTCTTATAACTTCACCCTAGGGCCATACTCCACGACTGAGATACCTGAAGCCTGCCTAGGACAGCAAAGCCCTTGCAGTGGCTTGAAGGAAGAGTTCATGATTCCTGTGTACTAATAAAGACTGAAACCCGACCATGTCTACCTCAAGCAGCCTAGAGGACCCACAGATCAGCAAGACTTAGGCGGATCATCATCTCAACAAACAGTATGAAAATCACATCTTATCTTTCATCAAAACAGAACCTTTAGGAAGTTTCTACATCATAGGCAGGTTGCTGTTTAAATACATTATTAGTTACATTCAGGCAATGGAGCCTGGGTGTACCATGCATATGCTTCCCAGGGGGTAACTTTTAAGACCCAAAGGTTCATGTATGGAAAAATTTGTCTTTTTGCTTTTAAATATTTTTATGTGTGTATGTATGAGCCTGAGTGTGTGTATGTGATCCTAAATGTGTGTGTGTATGTGAACCTGAGTGTATGTATGAGCCTGAGCATGTGTGTAATCCTGAGTGTGTGTATGTGAACCTGAGTTTATGTGTGTGATGAGTGTGTGCATGTGAACCTGAGTTTATCTGTGTGATCCTGAGTGTATGTTATGTGAGCCTGAGTGTGTATGTGATTCTGAATGTGTGTGTGTGTGAGCCTGAGTGTGTGTGTGAGCCTGAGTGTGTGTATGTGAACCTGAGTTTATGTGTGTGAGCCTGAGCATATATGTATGAGCCCGAGTGTGTGTATGTGAGTCTGAGTGTATGTGTGTACACCACCTGCTGAACTTCAGAAGAGGTCAGAAGAAGCACTGGATGTCCTGGAACCAAAGCTTTGTTTTGTCTTGTTTTAAAATGTAACTATTTTGTCTCTGTGTGTATTGCATATCTTCTGGAGCTACAACTATGAGCCACCCAGTGTGGGTGCTGGGATCCCAACTCCAAGTCCTCTGTAAAAACAGCCAGTGCTCTTAACTGCTGAGCCATCTCTTCAGCCCCTGATATGAGTTTTAAAGTCATTTCTAGACTGGAAGTTTAGCGAAGTGCTCTTGTTAACCTACCTGGGGCAGGACAGACCTTAAGCAGCCTGCACTTCATACACAGAAGACACACAATGCTTTGACTTCATATTCTTTTTCTTCATTTTTGTGGTCTCTCTCTCTCTTGCTGTGTGAGTGTGTGTGTGTGTGTAATTTTTTTTTTTTGAGACGAGGAGATACTGAGGCTGGAACCCAGGGCTTGTGAAAGAAGCTATCTCTGAGCTCCCCCTAGTCACTCATAAAAACCATGCCTTCAAATCTTCAAATTTCTCCACATCCTCATTCAGTGAGTGTATAGCTCAGGCTTCATCCAAGCCATTCTGTGGAGACCCTATCTTTCTACACTGTGAAGAACCACAGAAATACTTCCATTCCAAGGTCCCTGTTTGTGAATTACAGTCAACCTTTGGGCTATGGATGGGAAGAAGCCTGACACTGTGACAAAGTCTTACCTGGTGCTGATATGGAAAGATGACTCTGGAAAAGGTGACAGGCCAGGGACCACGAAGTCACATTCAGAGAGTGTACTCATATGGGCCTGGCTACGCATGTCCCTGCTAAGGGACCTGCATCCTTTGACAGTGTGAGGTTAGGGGGATGGCTTTCCATCCACTTGCCCTCAAACTTTGAATGTCTAATAAGCAAATACATGGAATATGCTCAGAACAGGGTCTATAGGGTGGAAGTGTCAAATGAAGACAGGTAACAAAATTTCAAAACAGTTTAACCCTTCAGCTAAGCCGAGGCTGTGCTCTCCCCACCCTCCTTGTCTCAGTTCCTCATGGAAGCCAGGTGAAGCCCTTGTGCTGTGATCCCAAGCCTCAAGCACAGCCAGGTTTACCTTTGTGTTGGTGCAGGCTTTTCCCTTTTTGTAGTCTTTGTGACTGCCCCGCTTGTCCAATTTGGCCCAGAGGGCTTTGGCCTTCCAGTAGTTGAGCTTGGACTTGAGCTTGTGGTAGAAGGAACGATAGTCCTTAGGCTTCAGTTCAAGGTGGTCACAGAGTTCTTGGAAGGCCCTGAGGGTTCCCTTGCAGGTAGTGGCCTGGACGAACCGGTCGAAGAGGACATGAGCTTGGTTCGTTGTCTCCTGCTTCCCCTCCTCCATGCTCCCCAACTCTTGGCACAACCACAGAGCGGGCAGTGGAATGGCTGCTGATCCACCTGGCACTGTCACCTTAGTCTAAAGGAAAACAAGGAAGAGAAAGAAAACGGTCAGCGTCTCTGCGTCTCTGAGCATTTCGCTGGAGACATGTTCCTTCCCAAAGACTGGTGACACTCGTGTCCTTGACAGATGTGCACTGAAACGTTCCAGGCACCATACAGGGCGTTGGGGAGCTGATGGTCTAGCAGGCAACATGATCACAGAGACAGTGTTACAATGGGCTATTCAGGGACCGTAGAGGCTTTCAACCAGGCAAGGGGGACATGCAAGACTGAGTGGGGAGGTGGCCCCCACTGTCCTGTGAGGGTCTCATACACATCAATCAAGAGTGACTCCCAGTTTTCCGATGGAGGCCACTAGGAAACTGGGAAAGCACAGCAAGCCAAAAGATTAAAACGGCACGCTCATTTGTGGGGATGGCTGGAAAGCTCCCTGTCTTGAACCCACTACATGGAGGTACTGAGCACGAATGACCTTGAAGCTTACTGAGTGGCTGGTGGGGGAGACCAGAGCTACACCAATCTGACAGAAGCAAGAATTAGTACAGAGAGGGCTGAAGAAAGCCAAAGGACTGTGTCGGAGATGGCTGAGAAGCAGGGGCCACAGCGGTCACTTGGCATGTAAGAATCTCTAAGCTTTCACCGCACGTGGTACAGGAGGGCATGTTTACAGCTGCCACATTTCCCAATTCCATATTTTAGAATAACAATGATGAGATCCATACCAAGGAATCATCAGAAAGGGCCACCACCAGTCTCCCCATATGTGTGCAGACAAGAATTGGAACAGGCGGGAAACAGCAACCATACATAACATACTTCTGCACCCACTCGTACCCCGATCTTTTCTGTGCCGTTTTTAAGGACCCACTATTAAGAGACATACAACAGGGAGTGCAGGGAGTCCTGCCCCAGCTTGGAGTCTGCACATGACCCTCAGAAGTCCGTCTTCCTCCTGTGCTTTAGTTCCCGGTTTGGGAGGTGAGGAGGAAGGACTGATGATCTGCTAACTCTCAGAGCCCCGACGTCCTGAGCCGAATGCTAGGACGATTCTGGCTGCAGCAATCTTGTAGTGCTCCAGCTCACACACCTCTGGGATCAATGAGACTGGGAGGAGCTTTGCTACGAAGAGGCTTTACTCTGGGATGACGGGAGGAACTGGGCAGATGTACTGCACTTAATGCTGAGGGGCAAGGAGTTGCCCACTATCCAGTGGATAGACTCACACTGGTGGGAGCCCCCCGGCTGTTGGTGCTGACAGAACCAATTCTTAGAGACAGACCCAAATTCTACGACATGGAAGACCCTAAGACATGAAAGCTGTTTCTCTGGACAAATCACCAAGCAACAGAAGGCTCAAGACAGTGAGGGACATTCTACTTTTCTACATGTGCTGCTAAAGCTTCATGGGATTAAATTAAAACCCCTGAGACACATCTTGGGTTCCACAGGAGGAGGTGGGAAGTACAGAGATCGGCGTTCCCCTCCTGCTTCCGGGGGAGAGGCCAAGTCCAGGAGTGCAAGCCGGGGGTTCTTACCACACACACACTGGCTTTTTTTTTTTTCACCACAAAACCATGACGTGCTCAATGGCCCTCCTGGCTCTGGATACCACACTGCTAATAACCATGGCCTGTCTCAATAGCCACGAGGCCAAGAACACAGGATTTAAAAAGAAGAATGAATTATCTGGGGGTGTGGCTCAGTGGCAGAGTACTAGTGTGTAGAAGGTTCTGGTTCCACCCCCAGCCCCACAAGTAAAGAATACAAAAACCAATAAAAGAAATCCTGGAATCAATCAGAACTAACCTCCAGTCTCCCCTAAACCAAGGTTTATTTTAGGTCATGGCGGCAAGAAAATATTCTGAAGGCCATAAAGAGTCCACTCTTTTCTTACAAGCCCAGACTTAGAAATGGTAGCCAGTCAAAAGACAGCTTCTAAGAGTGGAAAACTCCAGATATCTGTATGATGAGGCAGAAGAAAGGGTGGCAGGAACAACAGCAGACTGTGGCCAGGTTTCAGAGCAGGAATTGCCCTGTCCCTCCCAACCCCAACCCCCATACCCTACCTGTGTTCACAGTCACCTAACCCTGCTGGAGTTCCAATGCAACATCCCCAAGTTTTGACCCCACCCGGCCTGATTACCTGTGCCAAGAAGGAACATGGTTTTTCTCTGTTCCTAACTGGCAGCCACTGACTATCTCCTGCCAGAATTCAATGCACTCAGAACCATGTAGTTCTTGCTGAATCCAATATGTTCAAGATTCCACACTACATATTTCTTCTTCTTCTTCTTGGACAGGATCTGTTTAACTCTGGCTGTCCTGGAACTATGTAGATCAGGCTGGACTCAAACTCACAAAGATCCTCCTGCCTCTGCCTTCCAAATGCTAGGATTAAAGGCATGGACCACTACACCCGGCTCACACCATACTCCTAAAGCCTTTTTCCTAGTTGTAGCACTGCCTTGTGCCCACACTTTCCCTTGAAGATCATCTCAGATATTACTTTCCAAAGAACAGTTCTAGCCACCCAAGCTGACACCCTCCTGGCTGGGCACTACCTACTCAGAAGTAAATTCTCCCTTCCCCAGAGCTGCTGACCACCACAGGGCATCCCCAAATCCAATTCCATCACGGCCGAACACTTTCATTGACAACCATTGCAGTGCCTGTTCGCATGTACAATGCTATTCTAACGCACAGTCTCTGCCTGGTTCCCCAAAAGGTGCAGAGTATCTGCTCTGGAGTGGCGGGAAAGTATTAGAGGTGCCCTGGTTAGTGGGTCATGACCTGCAGGGCACTAATGACACCAGGTAAACAGGTAGGCTGGTTCTCGGAACAATGCAACAGGCACCCAGGGTAAGACTACCCGAGACAGAGTCCCTTGGGCTACCTCCCCTTTCGCATCTGCTAGCCAGGTGAGCAGAGCAGGAAGCCATCCCAGGGCGGCTAGCGCTGTCTGGCCTACCTCGCACACCTACGCTGTGCTGCACCGGGACTCCCTCACTCCTCAGAGCACCTGCCCAGCACTGTGACTCACACAGAATGGCTGGGAAGAACGGCAGAAGGGCCCATCCTGTTAAGCGTCACTTCCCCTGTCCTGAAGGTCAAAGCAGCATCATAGTCTTCCTGGCTTCTCTTCACCCAGTGTGCCACCCGCCCGAGCATTCTGGGAAAATCAACACTCATCATCACAGGAACCTAGAGATCAGGAAACCTGGCCAGAAAGAGCCAGAACTCCTGGGGACAGAAAGGCCAAGGGATGGCAGAAAGCAGCGAGGGAAGTGAGGAGCCTGAGGAAGAAACAGCAAGGCCAGGTTTTCAGGTTTCAGGCACCTGTGCAGTTCTGCCAGCCGACAACACCCTGCATTTTGTCTCCCAGCAGCTGACTGCTGATCCAGCTGGTGATCCAGCTGGACTCTGGAGGAGAGCGCTGGGCAGACAGGCCTGGAAGAGCACAGGGAACAGTGCTGTGCTTTTCATTCATGATAGGAAAGGTTGCCCTGACTCCCAGCTCTTAGAACAGATGGTAGGGAGGGGTGGGGAAGGGACATGATTTGTAAAAATAGAAAAAGGAAAAAAAATCCAGAAGTATAAGAAAATAGAGGCCCACTTTATGCATCCGTGCCAGCAGGGAGATGGAGACAGGAGGGTTAGGAGTTCAAGGCCAGCGTGGACCGGCTACAGTGAAACAGAACCACCACCAAGTGTGTGTCACCAGGCCTGGCTTGATTACTGCAGCTCTGTAATAATTTCTGAAATCAGGAAACACGAATCCCCCAAGCTTTATACTTCAAATATTGTTTTGGATATTCAGGGCCCCTAGGAATTTGGTAAGAATTTTAGGTTTTTGTTTGTATCTGAATGATGCTGACTTCTTGAATTTTTCAACACAAGAATGTGGAATGCATTCTCACTTATGTTTATTCTTGTTCAGTAATGTTTTGGAATTTGCTGTATACGGCATGTACTTTCTTGGTTAATTCTCGAGGATTTCATTTCATTCTCTTTTTTTCCTAAGATTTGTTTATTTATTATATACAGTGTTCTGGCTATATGTATGCCTGCACAACCAGATCTCATTACAAGTGGTTGTGAGCCACCATGTGGTTGCTGGGAATTGAACTCAGGACCTCTGGAAGAGTAGCCAGTGCTCTTAAACTCTGAGCCATCTCTCCAGCCCCAAGTATTTCGTTCTTTCTGAAACTACTATAGATGGAACTGCTTTTGTAATTTCTGCAGATCATTCCTGGTAGGACACAGAGATGCAGATGACCTGGGCAGGCTGACTTCCCTGAGTCCTTCATTACTTCTCATGGGATTTGTGGATGGACTCTCAGGGGTTTCCGAAGTATAAGATCCTATTACCTACCAACAGCGATGATGTCATCTTTTCAGTGTGGGCGCCTTTTCTTGCCAAACTGATCTAACTAACTTCTAACATTACACCAACAGAAGCAGTGGGGGTGAGCAGCTGAGCCTGGATCCTAACTTTAGCAGCAAAGGCTTTCGGTCTTCACTACCGAGCACTGTTTCCTGTGTCTTCTCTAGTGATCGTGTCATGTACTGTCTTCAGTAGTGATCAAGGTGTGTACTGTGTCTTCAGTAGTGAGCAAGATACGTGTATTGGGTCTTCAAGAGTGAGCAAGGTGTGTACTGTGTCCTCACTAGTGATCAAGGTGTGTACTGTGTCTTCAGTAGTGAGCAAAATGTGTATTGTGTCTTCAATAGTGAGCAAGGTGTGTACTGTGTCTTCTCTAGTGAACATAGGGTGTCCTCACTAGTGAGCACAGTGAGAATGTGTTTCCTGTATCTTCTTTATTATGCATGGTATTTACTATGAGTTTTTCCATATATGTCTTCTTTGAAGTTGAGGTAGCTTTTGTTCCTAGCTAGTTAAGTGTTTTAATAGAGATGTCAATTCACGCCTATTCGTTTCTGAATGTGTTCTATACCTACGATCTTTTCTGACTTTCCATGCTGCTTAGCATCAAATTCACATCCAACTGAACTGTGAAGAAACATGGAACCCCCTCTGTGCATCCTGTTCACACTGGGTAGCCTTCATATGCCCTGCCATTCTGCAAACGCCTCATTAAACATCTCTCTTAACTAACTGCAAGCTTTCTCAAGGCTGTGACCAGGTCTCTGCAGCCACAGCCTGCTCTATAATGGGAACATGCTGTTGTTGTGGAGTTGGTGGGTGGAGGATAGGAGCCAAGAAACCTCATTCTTGAAGGGATGACCCTATGATAATGCACCTCCCAGAGCCTTCGTGGCCTAGAAGATGGTGAAGAAGAACTGGGGGACATTATAGGTAACACTGTGGGGGCTGGGGACTGTCCCTAAAGGTGTTCCACGAAATCTGAGATCACATGACCTCTGGCTTCCCTTCAAAGTCTCTAATTCTGCAAGAATGGCCTTAACCTCTGTTAGAACTTTCCTAACTTTTTTTGTTGCTTCTCTGCCAATAACCTATTTCACTGTGAAAACAAAGAATACTTAAGCAATGGAGAAATGAAGTGAGCCAAACCCAAGCTGACCTCTGTCTGGAGTTCTGCTGTTCAAACACACATGAGGCCTCCAGAGCTGAAGCAAACACCCGAAACACACAACCACTACCAACACTGTCAGTGATGCCCAACGTAACCCTCAAAAACAAGCAATCGAGAAGAAACGTTTTCAGGCTTTGTGCCTTGTGGTTTTCTTATCTGTAAAATGAAAAGAATCTGAGTTTTGAAGAAACTGAGGTAATGAATATAAAATGTTTAATGAACCAGGCACACAGCGAGGTAACAAACAATTGCAGCACCGTTACCAGCTGGCAGTTCTAAGTAAGTGTATCGATCAACTCTCTCGGTGCTGTGAGCAGATGTCTGACAAGAAGCGGCCTGCGAAGGGTAAGGTTCATTGTGGCTCATGGTGCAGAGAACACAGTCCATCGGCGGCAGGTGCAGAGCTCAGCTATGGCAGTAAAGCTGTCTCACATCTGGGAAGGGCAGGAGACGGATGCTGGAGACCCTCTCCATGCATTCCCTCTGGACACACTCTAAGATGCCAGTCAGTGTGATGGTCCTGCCCACATCCAGGGTCTCCCTGCCTCTGTTAAACCTCTTAGGAAACACCACATATGGAGGTTTGTCTCCTAAGTGAGTCTAATTTGAGTCAGGCTGATGATGAAGCTTAATCATCACAGTTAAGTCTCAGCAACAAACAGTTATTTGCAGTCTGAATGAATGGCTACCCTATATAACCGAGATAGTGTGGGCAGGTTGGGGAGTGAAGCAAAGAGAAACACTTCCAACTGTCTTTTTTCTGTCCTACTCTGCCTCTCTGCTGGGTCCAGGAGGTGCAGTGGTGGCAATGGCAGGGGAGGGGCTGAGGCAACGACAGCTGTATGAGTTTGGCCATACTTTCATTAGGTAGACACAAGGTCACTTTAGCAATGATAATATTGGTCACTTGTGTCATAGAAGCCCAAGGCTGATGACGAAAATCTTCCATCACCCTTCCACCTCGTTCTTTGAGGCAGGATCTTTCAGTCAAACCCAGAACTCCCCAATGGGGCTAGTTCCAACAGGCAGCTTCCTCCAGGGATCTCTTGTATCTGCCTGTCTTCTGATGCTGGATTACGGGCAAGCCATCACCCCACCCAGCACTTATGTGAGTTCTGTGCAAACTGAGTGCTGCTGCACCTTCCCTTCACAGCAAGCTGGCCTTCTCCCCAGTCCTATCACCTTCATTTTGTTCTTGGTCAACTGAAGCTTCAAGAAGTTTGGGGCTAGAGAGAGCAGCCGGTGGTTCAGAGCACTCGCTGCTCTTGTGGAGGGCCCAGGTTGAGCTCCCAGCAGTCACACAGGAGATGACTGCAATCCCCTGTAACTCCAAGTCCAGATTTAATCCCTCTTCTGTTCTCCTGCACCAGGCACACATGATACATATGCACATATAGGCGCTCACATATATACACGGAATAAAATAAGTAAAGATTCCAAGGGGCAGTCTTGTTTGGGTCAGAACAGCCTAGAACCTACAGCCTTTGTCATTTTGAAAAACATTTGAAAATGCAGCTTTAGAAATGAAAGCTCAGCACAGTGCGTGCTCAGGATCCTCCAGGGGGACAGGCAGCCGCGTATGCTAGAAGACAAACGCCTAGCTATCAGGAGACATGCAGTTTCAAGTACACTGAGCACAGGGATGCAATCCAGGATTCTTCATATCACTGTATATCACAGCATCTGCTCTCAAGAAATGGGGCCTTTTGTAAACGGAAGCCAGAGAAACCGAGTTTCCCAGGAATGCTTCCTCTTGGCTGTCAAAAGGTGAAGCAGTAAAAACAGTGCTAACCTGTCTGGATTTTTCCGCAGGCTCTAGCCCCCCACCCTCATTCACTGTAGGAAGTCAAGCCTGGCAAGACATGAATTTCCGCCCCCTTCTACCAACTGCACAGAGCTGAATCACAACAGGATGCAAAGGCCAGTATCTTCTGGTCCTACTAACCTGAGAGTGTTGCTCCCGTACAGTCTGAGAGGTGGGAGGGTCTGGTTGGGGAAAAGGTGTCACTGAGCAATGAGGGAGCACAGACAACAGAGAATTCCCAGTGCTTCCTTCTCCACAGGCCGGCTGCCATCGGCTCTGTACTATGCATCTGTTCTAGGCACACAGTAGGTACTTCATTAAGTCCTGTGGAATGATGGGCTACCAAGTGGCTCTAAGTAGACATAGGCTGGCAGCTGATGGGGAGATTTCAAGGGCCATCATGGCCATGCTCCAGCTGTCCAGAGACACAAATACCTCCTAACGACCACCATGGAATTCTTGGAAAAATGCTGTGAACTTGACAGGGACTGACTTAAAATTATCTCTCTCTCCTGCAGCCAAGGATTTAGAACCCACTAGAATCTAGGGGTTCTCAGTGTTCTAGTCTACCTAGTAAGACCACTATGGAATCTTAAGATATACCATGGTCAAGGCTGGGAAGCATCTGTAAAATACTTAGTCTGGTAGATGCCCCACGCTCATTCTAACCACCTAAGACAACTCCAAGTGACAAGCAACCCTACCTTATGAAGTAGCCCACCGTCATTGAGCCCTTTGAAACTTCTCAAGGATGTGGTTTTTACGTAGAACACCATAGACTCTTCACCCCAGTCTAAAATGTACCATCGAAGGGATCCAGATCAAAAGCACTTGCTGTCACACAGCAGCTATCTGCACATTTTCCTCAGCTCTTTCAGCCATTTTTCCTGACATGGTCTTCAGTTTCTTAACATTCTCAATGTTTTTTTCCTATGAGCTTATATCATTTATCAGTGGTTATGTCCGTCTCAACTGCCTCCCCATGATAACGAAGGAGCAACCCTATATGTGCTTATCTGAGGCCATGCTCCCCCTGAGCATTTGAGCATCTCACACTGCCTCCTGCATCAATTCCTCCACCCCAGTGGGACCACTCCCACCGATGTAAGCCCTCTTATCTTAAAAACTCAGCCTTGCTCCCATCCCTTTTAGCTCGCTAACTCTAGTCCTGTTACAGCAAAACTCCATTTCAGCTGTCTGGGCTTACAGTCATAGCTTCCTTCTTCTCCCAGCCTCTCCTGGACCTACATCCCTGCTGCTGCACAGGAAGAGCACAGTGGGTCTGAATGACTTCCACACTATCAAACCCAACAGCCAGGTCTCAAGCCTATTTTTCTCCACCCGTCACGGTGATCAATATTTGCTATTCATGAAATCACAATTGGGAAGCCAATATTTTAGAGCAGCAATCTATTATATATGTAGAAAACGATTATTTTCTAAAACAGCCAAGAAACTCCACCGTTCTTGCAGATCTCTCAACGTGGGTCTAAGAGGGCAGCTGGATTCTCAGTCTGATCTGCACTGCATCTGTTGCAACATCACACATTAACCAGCAGCTGTTAGACCACTGCCCTGGGCGCTCGCCAGAAAGCAGAGAGGACAAAGGAAGCAGCGCCATCTTAGCATTACCTCACAGACCCTAGGAAAGTCTCAAGGAGACCACCCCATCCTTACCCCTTCCTGCTGAGCCCCAGCCCTCCCATCCCCCGGCCACCTCACAGGCCTTCATGGAAGTCCGTGTTTCACTGCTCTTTTGTTTGAAGATAATCTTACCAGACCCACTCACTTTTTCAAATATATATGTGTGTGTGTATGGTGCAGGACAATTGTCGATATT
>LOJH01000019.1:11579-22743 GCA_001685095.1 Ellobius talpinus | reverse complement strand
CACACACACACACACACACACACACACACACACACACACACACACACACAGTTGCAGGGTCTCACAGATGTCGTATATCCTGAAACTGACTTTGGCACAAGCCCTCAGTTTGATTTTATGTACAAGTATAGGCAAAAGCAACAAGGAAGGGGGAGTGACATCAAAAGCTGTGAACGGGCTGACAGACCCAATGTACAGTCAACCGCTTAGACGTGAGGACCAAATCACAGTGCCTCATCTGTCTGCTGTCCTGGCTCAAGGAGGCCTGCACTCTCTCCTGTGTGCACATGAAAAGGTGCTCCCCAGAGGGGCAATGTGACTCCATTAAGGTCAACCAAGAGACCACAGTGGGGACTAGAGAGATGGTTCCATGGTTAAGAACACTGGCTGCTCTTCCAGAGGACCAGGGATGGATTCCTAGCGCTCACATGGGCTCAAAGCCATCTTTAACTCCAGTCATAGGGGATCTGACGCCTTCTTCTGATTTCCATGGGCACCAGGCACACATGTGGTGCACAGGCATACACCAACAAAAACATCCATATGCATAAAATAAATAAATAAATTTTAAAAGGGGAAGGAAGAACAGGAGGAGGAAAAAGAAGCATTTGCAGTAATTGCTGCCACTGCCGCCATAGACACCACAGTGCAGGGGACAGAGGATTCTGCAGCTGAACATCCCAACTGGGCTCTCCAGGTCTGCCTTGGACGGCTCTGGTCTCACTCAGGTCTGCCAGAGTCTAGCTACTTCTTGATCCCAGCAACACCCATCAGGCCGAGCTAGAGCCCTGGAGCTGCTTCTGCACGGGTACTGAGCACTGTGAGGAGGCAGACACATTCCTACCAGCCCTCCCTTCTGTCATCGTTACCTTGCACCACCTCCTCAACTCTGGCGCAGGCTCCTCAAGGCAGGCTCTTCCTGTGGGTTTATTCTGCTTGTTTACCTTCTGTAATAAGATTTAACACGAAAGCTATCATTTTAACCATTCTTAGTACACATCAAAGGCCATGTTGCATGCATGACTGTCACCTATTTCCAGAACTTTTCATCATCTCCAACAGAACCTACAGTCCCAAGAAACAATAACTTCTGCTTCCCTCGTCTCTCTAGTACACAGCAATCTCTATTCTGCCTTCTGCTTCCATGTTTGGCAATTCTAGGTATTGCCTGTATGTGGAATTATGTATTTGTCCTTTTAAAATAATACTTATTACTTTTAATTATGAGTGGTTGGGTCTACAAGTGGGTATGTATATATGTGTGCAGGTGCCCATGGAGGCCAGAGGCATCAGAACCCCCAGAGCTGGAGTTCCAGGTGGTTGTGAGCCACCTGAAGTAAGTGCGAGGAACCAAAATCAGGTCCTCTACAAGATCAGTAGGTGCTCTTAACTGATGAGCCATCTCCCCTAGCCCCATATTGTCCTTTTATGTCTGGTTCGTTTGACTTGGCATGTTTTCTTGCATTCCTTCCCTTTTTGTGGCTGAATATTATTCCACCACGGCAAACACTGCATCCCGCTTATCCATGCATCCAGCCACCAATGAGCACCTTTTTGGTGGTAGCAATGATGAGATTCTGACCATACAAGCAGAAGAGAGGCTAAAGACATGAAAAGTAAAAGCATCAACGCACATAATAAATGGCACTCAATATTAGTCACCAGAAGATGTCAATCAGATCCACGAGACACTATTACATATCCGTGAAAATGACCAAAATTAAAGACTGACAATACCAAGAGCAGGTAAGGAGCGAGGGCAACCAGAACACAGACACCAAGCGCTAGAACTACTCTGGGAAACTGCTGAGCAGTGGTTCTTGATGCTAACTAGCCACATACCCACCTAAAACAGCAATTCCATTCTTGTTGATACAGGCAACAGAGACGAACGTGAGTCAGGTGTGGTGGCACAGCCTGTAATCCCAGCACTCAGAAGGCCAGCCTGAGGCTACACAGTGAGTAACCAGGTCAGTGGTCATACAATAGAACATTGTCTCAAAAACAAAACAAAAAAAGAAGAACAATAGCAAAAATAATCAGAGAGAGGACGAATATTGTGCCATGGGGCAGAGAGGGAGAGAAGAAAGGTAGTCTATGCTGACCAAGAGGCTAGCATGGGATGTGCAAATCAACTTGGCTTCCAATACTCCAAAATTGTAAATAACACAAATGATCAACAGCAACCCAAATGGTTAGGTACAGTGCAACTATGCCATATAACAGAGTATTATATATATAAACTTTAGCTGTCTTTTAGTATCCACATAGGACCAAACCCACAATACTGGAGGCCCTTCTGCCACATAGCACAATATTTGCAAATAATCTATGTAAAGCCTCCCAAATGTCTTGCTTATTCATTTATTTATTCACCTATCCATTCATCCATTTGTTCGATTTGAGATAAGCCTGAACTTGTCATCCTCCTGCTTCCACTTCCTAAGGCAACACCAGTAAGTTTATGTGGTGGCGGGATTTGAATCCAGGACCACCTGCACGTTGGGTAAGCATTTGATCATTGAGCTACATCAACTACACTTCATGTATTTTAAAACAACTCTAGACAACTTATGCACAAGACAATGTTTATATTATGTAAATGGATGCTATAGTGTCTTGTTTAAGGAATAATGACTAAGCCTGCATATTCAGTACCTTACTGCATTGTTCAGGGACTAAGGACTAAGTCTATGCATAGTCAGTACTGAGGCAGAACTCAGGGTACAGAGGGCCCACTGCACTTCCACACGGAGCAATACAAATAAAGTACACAGACTCATGGCCCACGAGAGAAGACAGACGCAAAAGGACCACACTGTATGCTCCATTTATTTAAAGACTAAAAATAAACAAAACCTCACAACTACAAACAGAGCCTGGTGGCACACGCCTTTAATCCCAGCACTTGGGAGGCAGAGGTCAGTGTATCTCTGTGAGTTCAAGGCCACCCTGGTCTACAGAGCAAGTTCCAGAACAGTCTCCAAAGATACTCAGAGAAACTGCCTCAAAAAGAAAAAGAAAGGAAGGAAGGAAGGGAGGGAGGGAGGAAGGAAGGGAGAGAGGGAAGGGAAGGAAAAAGAAACTCTCCACACAGAAGTCTTGCTCGCAGGCCGAGGCCTCCCATAGACTAAGAACTCCTCTACCTTCCCAATCTCTCCATCTAGAGACCCAGTTCCCCAAATCCTCCCATGGCTACAGAGGGACTGAATCCAGTACTAAGTTCTCCATCACTAAGATTCAAAGGCGTGGCTCCACTGACCTATCCTGCTTACTATGGAAAAGGTGCCAACGTGGTTAGAAGCTTGAGTTCTGTTCCAAGTACCCACACTGGTGCTCATGCTGTCTCTAACTCCAGCTCCAGGGGATCCTATCCCTCTTCTGGTTTCCACGGCACCTGCACTTTCACATGTGTGCACCCACACAAACACACACACATATACACATAACTGAAAATGCTTCATGTCAAGGATCTGCGTATGTTACAGAGCACGCATTATACAACTGCATAAAGGGCGGCACCTTTGTAGCCCAAGCACAACATGTAAGGGAGGGCCAGCAGCATGTGTGAACGGAATCCACACTAGACTTCACATACTAAGGAAGAACTGACCCAGCACCACTTGGCATCCGATCTGGCAGACAGTTGGGAGCCCAGTGGGGTGCGGCTTCTGACCAGAGCCAGGGGTGTGTGCCTTATAAACAGCAAGTAGGACACAAGCTTCCTGCTGGCGAGCTCTCCACTCCCTGTGCCGTGATCTAGGAGGGCTCAGTAGGGAGCCAGAACCACCAAATCCAATGTGGTCAGGGTCTCTCCATGGGCACAATGAGACAAGAGTCTGACTTCAGCATCATATGAAGGGCTCATTGGCTTCCTTCTGCAGGGTGACAAGCATGTTTGAGGGAGCCAAACACTTTTTTCTGTGCTCAAGGCCTTTTCAGTCTGGGGAAGAGTCTGGGAAAGTAGGCTCCTATCTTTGCTTTAAACTAAAGCAATCACGGTCCCCTGTAGCAAACAGGTCTATCCACGACAGGCAGCCTACAACAGGAAGTTGCTCTATGCAAGCCACAATTCAAAAGGCACACGCTGGCCACCTGAGCCCCTCACACAGGCCAGGTGTGTACATTGAAGATCCTAACACACCATAGCCATCTGTCCTATGTGGCTCTCTCTTGTCAGATGTGCCCCAGACCCTCAGAAATGGCCCCTGGACTTCATAAGTCCAGGCAGTGGAGTACTAAAGCCTGTTTTTTTTTTTTTTTTGCCAATGTACCAATCGGCTTCCGTTTTAATGCCTGCTAGTCCCGGGCCAGCTGGACACAATAGCAAAAGCATGGTCTGTAATGCATGGAAAAAACTTGGCCAGTGAAACAAAGAGAGCTGATCCTCCAAGAAAACGGAGAGAGACTAGCTCCATGAACACGATGGCAGAATAAAAGGCATGTAAGAGGAAAAAGAAGGCCATCGTAAAGACACGGTAAGGGCATAAACCCAAGGATGTATAAGCATGAAAACTATGGCAGTCTGAGAAGGGATCAGAATAGGACACTAGACCGAAGGCTGGTGGAAAAGAGGCAGTATATCTGTCAAATGACGAACATGTCAGGATCTGTGTACAAACTCCCTGCAAGAAAAGCTGTGAGTCCCGCATCAGAGCACAGACTGGTGCCAAATGTCCACTGAGAACTATTTAATCAAAGTAGGTGAGCTGTGCACGGTAAGCCAAAGCCTCGTTCACTGCTAAGGCAGCTGACCCCGTGACAGAACGACAGCCTCCTGTCCCTCACCAGAGTGTCTGAGCTATCAAGATAAGCCCAAAGGATAGGTACGCTAGAGCTGAGAACCCTGTCACCCACTGGATCACAGCACTGCAGGTGCTTGTTTGGCCCACACGAGGGGACCCCCATTCCACATGATTCCCGTTTTCATTTTGTGTGTTTGGGGGGAAAAGCTGTCCAAGAGCACTTTCTCTAGCCTGCCTTCGCCTTGAGACTCTGAGGACTGCACACCAGAGAAACCCCACGAGACGGGGACAAAGGCACCAACATCAGCAACGGTGAAAACCAGCTGCAGGAGTGGGAGGCCTGCCTGGCCATCAGCGGGTAACGGGCGGCAAGATACCGAACCATGGTCTTCAGCACGAAGAGGAGCTTCAAATGTCATGTTAGACACCGGTGGGCATTGTTTAACACAGAAACAATTCTCAGTTTGCAAAAGAATTACCATGTTCTTGCACGCTTTGATTTATGCTAGGGACCGGATCTAAGATTTCTCCCAGGCTAGACTATGCTCTTCCACTGAGGGACCTGTCCGAACACCATTGTAATTTAGTCATGGCAGCACTGGGGTACGTCCTTTACCGAGCAGTAAAGGAAGGGGAGTCACAGCGCTCAGGTACCTGCTCAGCCTTCACGGTGGGACAGGAAGTCACAGCGCTCAGTACACATACCACTGAGTACCTGGGGACTAGCTCATGCACCCTTAGGTGACCTCCACCAGCATACACGTCACCACCCACTCAGCAAATCTCTACTCTCGCCAAGCAGAAAACAACAGTAACACAGGAGAACTGCCTAACCAACTTGTTGAGCAATAGTCCAAAGAATTAGAGAAAACGACATGTAT
Source organism: Ellobius talpinus (assembly GCA_001685095.1). Lineage (NCBI taxonomy): Eukaryota > Metazoa > Chordata > Mammalia > Rodentia > Cricetidae > Ellobius > Ellobius talpinus. The sequence goes on along the minus strand of LOJH01000019.1, from coordinate 17,117 downwards.
GGTTTGGGTTTGGATGTTTTTGTTCAGGAAGAAGCGAACCAGCTGTACCGTCTTGTCTCTTCTGAGGTGAGGTGACACCACAACACATCCAAAGATAGCCCGGTGATTGCATGTTTGCAAGGAAGTGCTACACCCATGTAACCCATGTGGGAGGTGGGAGACCATGCTCCGAGTGATCATGGTCACCAGGCCAGCTCTGGAACTTCTGCCACGCAAATCAAAGTTGTGAGTTACCCAAGGGAGGGAAATAGAGCCCAGTGCCACCAAGGTCAGCCTGAGGGTTAGGAGGGACTTCTGCCTTGCCAACAGGGCAGCCTGTCAGATAAAGTCACATCTTTGACTTGACTGGAGCGGTTGGCTTTGCCAATTGCCATCTGGAAATGGCAGTTAGGACTGTGCTAACTCACGATCATGAAGGGATAATGATCAGGGGTCTCACCAAGTCTGTAGACTGCCACCAGCACACCTCTGAGAACAGAAGAGCTTTGGGGGCGGCTATGGTACTCTCTGCTACAAAAAACCCTGAGGAGACCTGGCCCCAATTTGGTTTCCAGGTGTCCTGAGCAGATTCTGAGAATGAGGATTAGTAACTCAGCAGTACCAAACCCATGATGACAACCTGACAAAGGCCCTTGTGAGAGCCTAGGGACAGGCCTGCTCTGCAGATCCCACAGCACAACTGCTCCTTCTGTGCCACAGGGGTCCAGGAGAGTCAGAGTAAGAGCAGAGGCTCCAAGGGACTTCTTCTGCTGAGGCCCTTTACATGGAAGGCGATACCACATCCTCACTATCGTGCTGAAGTTTACCTCTGGGGACACTGAAGGGAAAGAACCTCTCAGCACTTACAAGGACCCTATGAAAATGTTCCATAGGGCCTAGTGATGCAGGAAAGACCACAAATTCAGGGCCTGTTCCAGGCAAACTAGAGAGACCCTGTCTCAAAATAAAAAGCAGGAAGGCTGGGGGGGAACGTAACAGCATACAGCACTTGCTTAGCATACACAAGGCCTTCGGTCCAGGCCCGGTACCCCTCCTCCACAGAAAAAAGAACACTTCTGTGGCACTATTTATTTTCCTAAATCAACACTTCTCCCTATCTTTTCTTGGGTCAGGGGGTGTGGCCTCTTTAGAAAGGCCTGCCTTCTCTTAAAGCAGACACATCAAAGACTCCTAGGTGCAAAGGATGACAGTCTTAGGACAAGCAATGTCTTGAGCTCTTTCTGCATCTGAGGCATGCCCGAGTCTAGGTAAGGCTCTGAGGATAGATCAAGGGAAGGCAGTGGGCTCTGCTCCCACCTTTCCCACCTCAGCCGAGGGGGTCAATTGAAGGGAACAAAACAGCAAGAGCACTGCCGCCTGCTTCTCGGGCCTTCCCACAGACAGAACAATGAAGCTAAGCTTAATGCCATAACATCATCAGCCACCAATCACCACAGAAGAGGTGGAGCAGGTTTAGTCTGTGAACAGAGCTTGGCAGTTGTCAAATGGCAAAGGGCAATTGCAGGTGTAAGGCGGGTGTTTTCTATCCGCATTTCTGTGTGAAACTGTAGAAGAAAGCCGAGAAGCAGCCGGGAAGAGCTCACTAAGGAAAAAGAAAATCAGAAACCTAAAATGCCCTGGGTGTGTGTCCCAGACCACCTGGGAATGTACCTGGTTCCCCCGCCCCACTCCTGACAGTGAAAGCCTTTGTCCCAGGAGGCAGTCAGTGACATCTTTCCCAGGGTTCCTTGCCAGGCAAAGAGCCAGCATTTCAGGAAAGCTGTTGACCGTCGCTGGAGCTCGTGTGTGCAGGTGTGTTTTCAACTGGGGTTCCAAGCACCAAAGGAAGGGGGGAGGACAAGGAAGAGAACGTGGCCGATCCACAGATTCGGTTTCCATTGGAGTATCACTGCCGGAAGTTCTTGGGACTTGGCGATAGATTTGCAGCTTACTTTCCTCCAGAAAATACTGGCAATCTTATGAATGAAGCTGTGTGGCCAAGGTTAGAATATGAAGTGGGGGAGGGCAGCAGGGCTCCAAGAGAAAGCAAAGCCATGCTGATCCCTCCCTGCCCCTGCCATGGAATATTACTATAAAAATGGAAGCAGCGGGCACAGAGCGACCCACCCTCTGCTCGGCAAAACACTGCACAGTCTGCCAAGCAGACAGGCAGCCAGACTCCTGGGTATGAAACAGCGACCTGAATCCGAAGGGAACAAGTTTCAAGACCTAGGCCCACGCTGACCTCCAAAGACCCAGGAGAAAGCCTGTTTTAGTATTGCAGTGCTGGGGAACAAACCCAAGGAACATGGAATGTGTTGCACCCTCAGATCTGAGAATTACATCTTTAACTGACAGTGTGTTTGAGCATCTTAAGGGAAGTAGGGGCACCCACAGTGATGGGAGGTGGAGGAGAGCTGGACCAGAACTGAGTTTTCTTGACAGCTACATGGATATCACTGTTTGTGCTGCTTATGTGCTTAATAAGCTGCACACCTCTGTGCTCCTAAAGCTTTCTATACACAACAGATATGAAATGCCATCAAATAAAAATATCTTATGTACCATGTCTTTTTTTTTCACAGAAAGACTAGTTAGGTGTGGTGGTCCTGGTACTCAGGATGCTGAGGCAGGAGAATCAAGAGTCTGAGGTTAACCTGAGCTAAATGATGAATTTCTTGTCAGCCTAAGCAAGACTGACTCAATACAAACAAACAATGATAAAAATTAGGTTAGTAGGGTTAAAATTAAGACAGTAAGTATGTAGCTGGGTACTGTACATGGCTTTAATTCCAGCATTTGGGAGACAGAGGAAGGTAGGTCTCAGAGTTTGAGACCAGCCTAGTCTATGTTGCAAGATCCAGGCCAACCAGGGCTACATAACTGAGAGTCTGTCTTAAAAATAAAAAAAAAGTCAGGGACAATAAATACACAATCTAGCATTCACTCTGGGCTAGACAGAGGTGACACCCTCAGGGGCTGACGGCTGTGGACTGTAATTCTCCACACCTCCCAGGAGAGACCTGCCTCCGTCATACTCATGACTCTGCAGTTACCTTTTCCCAAGTTGTCTTCCTACAGAGGAGGCCCCTTCCCAGCCCCACCAAACCAGCGATGCAGCTAGACTGCAGCACAGAGCTCCTGCGGGAAACCGTGCAAGACCTGTGCTTACTTTGCCCCACCCACCCATGTGCATGGACGGCTGAAGGGACACCTCGGGATAACGGCTCTGAGCCCAAGCTGAAGTTCACCAGCTGGGGTGGAGGCCCTTCACTGACAGGCAGGACCAACACCTGCTGTGAGCTCTGATCCTTAACCCCCTGGAGCCCTGTGAGAAAAATAAGTTCCCCTAAAAGGGAGACAGAGCTCACATCAACTACCCCCATTCTTACTGACCCCCAGGATCCTCCCAAATAAAACAACAGCCCAGTCTCACAGAGAACTGGCACCTGTCCCCAAGAGACTGGGTCCTTAGACTGAAGTCTCCTTCACACCAGCCTGGTGACAGCAGCAGGAGCCCTCCACCCACCAGGAATGCGTCCGCCTAGCCCACCACATCAAAGACCAAAAACAAGGCAATTTTTCTGCCCAGAGATGGGAGAAAGAAGGGATGGGAGCAAAGGGAGGCTATATTTAGGGAGCAGGCCGAGATAAAAGGAATGGGATGAGTCACTAAAGCTACGCACAGCTCGAGAGCTTAGCCAGTGCTCAGCATGCGGGTTGGCCCACAGAAGCCAGGGCAGGGATGAGCAGAGCCGAAGAGCAGAACAGTCTCAGGCTATGGGCAGACAGATATGCAGAGGAACACAAAAGCAGTTGTGGAAGTTAGGGCAGAAAACAGAGGTATCATTTGGAGGCTGATGAGGTGCAAATCCCCAAAACAGGTGCTATCAAGAGCTGTAATGAGTTTTCCTCAGAGACCCCTCTAGATGCTCAGAAGGCGCAGAAAGGGCTCTTGCCATGTTAGCCCAGGCAGGGCTACTTGCCTTGCTTCAAGCCTGGAAAGGCAGCGAAGCTTTGATTTTCCTGAGCTCAGTGGGGAAAAAAACAAGCCCTACCCTTAAAGGAAAACTAGGAGAACAGGTAGTTAGCATGCCAAGACCTTTCTAGAACAGCCAGCACAGCACAGCCCCCATCCTATGTTATATAGCACATGGCCTCCTGTGCAGACCTGTGACCAAATCATGCCCCCCATCCTATATTCTATAGCACATGGCCCCCTGTGTAGACCCATGACCTAGGCATGCCCCCCTATACTATGTTCTATAGCACATGGCCTCCTGCGTAGACCCGTGACCCAGGCTGCCCACTCACTGCCCAAAACACAGCCCAGGAAAATGCCTTCACTTGACCCTACAAGGCCCCCGCAGACTGTAAGTGGATGTGTGGAAGGCTCAGCAAGGCTTCTGAAGTGCCACACAGATGCAGACCCACACACTGCGTGCACACATGGGCACACGCAACAGGGGCATCACGAGCACCTACATCCCCGGACAACTGGGTAGCACACATCCAGAGTGAGCAGACTATGATACATGGGGCGTACAGTACAAGCTTACACTCAGGGTGACAGCGGTATTTATTTAACAAGAACTCCCAAACACCACACACAGAGCTCAGCCATCATGGGAGGTACATGTCTGGTCTGAGGGAGCAGTCCTAGGTTCTCACAGATGCCTATTTTTAGCCTCTGGTTTTTCCTGCCTTCTTCCCCAGGGAAGGCCCCTCCCTCTGCGCTCTGGTCCACTGCTCACCAGCAGGATCCTGAACAGGAAGGTGGGGCTACAAGAGCCTCAGCATTGCCTCCCCGCGCCTCACACTTCAGAGCACAGACTGAGAAGCCAGACCAAAGAGAGGGGGAAGAAACATTTTAATTTCTCCAGGCAGGGCAATTTCTCACCATGGCTGTAGGGAAGTAGTGTGTGAAATGCCTGCTGTCCATCAAGACAGCAGTCACTCACCAGCCAGGATGGTGTAATTCCAGCCATGTAACAGTGGCGCTACTTCCTATGGCCCGGTTCCCTGAGGAGGGAGGAAGCTTGGTGCTGTCTTGTGCTAGACAAGTAGTTCTCAACCTGTGCGCTGTGCCCCCTCTGGGGGTGGACTGGCCTTTTCACAGGGGGAGCATTAGCAGATATCCTGCATAGCAGATGTTCACATAACGACTCATAAAAGTATCAGAATTACAGTTATGAGGTAGCAACGGAATAATGTTATGGTAGGGGTCACCACAGCGTGAAGGACTGCAGCATTAGGAAGGCTGAGGAACACTGCTCTAGACTCACCATATAGGACTCCTTCTGCTGAAGCTCACAGTTTTACATACGTGCAGCTGTCACGGACTCACACGCCACAGTAGACTGTAGTGAGTCTGTGCATCCTAGCTGTGACAGGGTGACCTGTCACTCTGAAACCTGGAAGTATAGGTGCCTTGATACCCGGAAGAGAATTAGAAGATTTTAATGTAACCTAACAAGGTTTAGGCACAGTGAAGATGAATCCCGCCTGGGCGGTAGTGGCGCATGCCTTTAATCCCAGCACTTGGGAGGCAGAGGCAGG
>LOJH01000018.1:89086-102489 GCA_001685095.1 Ellobius talpinus | reverse complement strand
TATATATATCCCCTTTTGCTCCCTGTTTCCTTACGCTGTTGTGGTAGTGCTGGGTGGAGCACAGGGCCTTGTGCATGTTAGGTTGTGTTCCAGTACTGACCTACACCTCCTACTAGCTTCGTACTTGCCTTACCATAAAATACCTTTATGTACTGAAGGATCATAAACACAGGGTTTTAATTTCCACCTTAAATTGTCTTTTAAATCCGAAGAGAGAAAAACACTCTGTATTTATTAAAAACATTAGTGTTCTTTATCCACATGGATCCAAGACTGCCTAGTCTCCTTTCATTTATAGGTGTCTAACATTTCCTATAAGGCAAGGCAGATGATCATGGATACTTTCCATTTTTGTTTAGACTGGGATATTTTGGGTTTTCCTTAATTTTAAGGGATCGCTTGGCTGGCTGTAGGATTCTTATTTGAAAGACTGAGTTCACACAGTACTTTGAATATGTGACAGTGCTCCATTCCAGCCTCTACTGTTCCTAATTCGACACCAGCTATCAATCTTATTTAGGATTCTTTTTTAATTAATTAATTTTAATTTTTTTTACATACCAAGCACAGTTTCCCCTCCCTCCTCTCCTCCTGTTCCCTCCTCCTGCTTCCCATCTACATCCCTCCCCTTCCACTCCTCCATTCAGAAGGGAGCAGTTCTCCCATGGGCGTCAACAAAGCATGGCACAAGATGAGGCAGGATCAAGCTCTTCCCCCTGCATCAAGGCTGGGCAAGGCAACCCAGCTCAGGGAAGAGGTTCCAAAAAGCCAGCTCAAGCACTAGGGACAGGTCCTGATCTCACTTGATAGGAGTCCCACAAACAGACCAAGCTACACAACTGTCACCCATGCAGAGGGCCTAGGTTGGTCCCATGCAGGCTCCCATGAGTTTCCACGACCTTTGTCTGCTGTCTCTGTGGGTTCCCTTGTGATGATCTTGACCCCCTGGCTCATACAATCCTTACTCCATTTCTTCAGGAGGATTCCCAGAGCTCAGGTCAGTGCTTGGTTGTGGATCTCTGCATCTGTTTTCATCAGTTATTGGATGAAGGCTCTCTGATGGCAATTAGGATAGTTCACCAATCTGATTAAAGTAGATGGCCAGTTCAGGAACCCTCTCCACTTTTGCTAGGAGTCTTGGTTGGGGTCATCCTTTATTCAGTATTATTTTAATGTAATGACTCACTTCTCTCCTGCTGCCTTCATGACTCTATCTTTGGGTTTACTTTATAACTGCTTCACTCTAATGTGTCTAGATAGGCAGAGCTTTAAGTTTATCTGACTTTGAATTCACTGGGCTTTTTAGATGTGTAGATCTTTGTTTTTAATTAAATCTGTAGTGTTTTCAGCCATTATTTCTTCAAATATCCTTTACGATGCTATCTGTCTCATTTCTCATTCCAGTACTTCCACCATGAGTAAATTGGTGCATTGTTAGTTTCCCATGAGCCTCTGAGAGGCTATTTACTTTTCTTCATCTGTGTTTGTTTGGATGTAATTGGCTCCCATAAAATCAAAGGGAGTGACACTATTAGGAGGTGTGGTTCTCCTGGGAGTAGGTATGGAGTTGGAGGAAGTGTGTCATTGTGGGGGCAGGTTTTGAGGTCTCCTGTGCTCAGGATACCACCCAGTGTCTCTGATGGCTTCCTGTTGCCTGCAAAATGTAGCACTCTCAGCTCCAACACCACATCTGCCTGCACACTGCCAAGCTTCCCATCATGATGATAATGAAATGAATCTCTGAAATTGTGAGCCAGCCCAATTAAACATTTTTTGTTTGTTTATTTGTTTTGTTTTTAATAAGAGTTGCCATGGTCATAGTGTCTCTTCACAGCAATAAAAACCCTAAGACAGAAGTTGGTTTCAGGGACTGGGGCATTGTTTTAATAGGCCTGGCTATGCTTTTGTTTGGAGTAATATAGACTTTGGAACTGTGGATTAGAAAAGCAGCTGAACATTTAACTGTTGCTTAATGGGCCATACTAGTAGGAGCATGGAAGATAGTGGTAACTAAGAGTTATTTGAGCTGTGGAGGGCTCACTCAAGATAGTTCAGATGAGAGGAAATTGTGTATGTTGCCTAGAGATCATTCTTGTGATATTTTGTTGAAGAAAGTGACTGATTTTTGCCCTTGTCCAAGGAGTCTGCCTGAGGTTAAAGTGAAAAATTTTTGGATTAATTCTGTTGGCAGAGAAAATCTCCAAACAGCCTAGTATAGACTCTGTCATGCGGTTTTCAGTGGTAACTTAATAATGAAAATTTATAATAAAAAAGGAGCAAGCTGAGCATGGTAAATCACAAAATGAAAATTTTGAGGAGAAAAGGAACACTAAAAAGTGGAATCACACTAAATATTCTGTTCAAAAGGTTAAACAGATTAAAAAATTGAATAAAGAGGGTGGTGACCTCAGGGCAAGCTCCCACCCAGCTAAGTTTCTAACTTGTGCAAAAGAACTAAAGAAAAGCTTAGAGCTAGGTGTGGTGGGCACACCAGCTCTGGGAAGGCAGATGTTGACAGTTCTCTGAGTTTGAGGTCATCCTGGTCTACAGAGCAAGTTTTAGGACAGCCATGCTTAGGCAGTGAATGACAGAAAACTGGTGGAGATGTAATTTAATGAGGGGACCATGTTCCAGCCCCAGTAAGCAGCAGAACTTAGCAGCTCCGGCCATGTGGTTCTGACTTTAGAGTTAAAGGCAGAAATAATAGGTTATGGAATTTGCCTCCATACCCAAAGAAAGCCACCAAGGCCAGGCATGTGTCAGGGGTATCCTTGAATGGAGGCCGAGTAGAGAGGCCATTGTGTGAAGTTGTAAAGTTGAAGCCTGGATTGCCTTGGAGAACCCAAGATGTTAGAGATGCCAGAGTCATGGGATACCAGACAAGAAGAGTTGTTACTAGGGAGTAGAACCAGCCCAAGGGAAAAAAGTGTGTTATAGTCAAAAAAGCAGACTTTGGAGTCTGTCCATCTGTTTTTTGGTCTTGCTTTGGTCCAGTATTTTCTTTCTATGTTCCCTTCCTTGCACTTTGAATTGCTAGTGTATATGCTGTGCCATTATATGTTGGTAGCATGTGATCTGCCTCTTGATTTTGATTTTATAAGTGATTACAGTTAAGAAATTGCAAGAAGCTCAGAAGAGACTTTGAACTTTGGACTTTAAAACATTGTTGAGATTGTGATAGACTATGGGAACTTTTGAAGTTGGACTAAATAAAGTTTGCATTATGATATTGTTAGAAACTTATGGGGGCCAGGGAGTGGAATGTAGTAGTTTTAAATTTACCAATTGAAATTGGCCCCCATAATCTCATAGGAAGCGACACTATTAGGAGGTGTGGCTTTGTTAGAGTAGGTATGGCCTTGTTGGAGGAAGTGTGTCACTGTGGGATCAGGCTTTGTGGTCTCCTATGCTCAGGATACCACCCAGTGTCTCAGTTGACTTCCTGTTGCCTGCAAGATGTAGCACTCTCAGCTCCAGAACCACATCTGCCTGCACGCCGCCACACTTCCTGTCATGATGATAATGGACCGAACCTCTGAAATTGTAAGCAAGTCACCCTAATTAAGCAGTTTCTTTCTAAGAGTTGCTGTGGTCATGGTGTTTCATCACAGCACTAGAGTCCATACTAAGACATCATCCTTTTATCTTTCTGTTCTGCTGGATAGATAATATTGCTTGACCTATGCTCAGATTTCTTTATTCAAATCCACCATTATTTTCCTGTAATAGTTTCCTGGTTTCTTGGGACAGATTGTCATGTAGCCCAGGCTAACCTTGAACCGACTAGCTTGAACTCCTAATTTTCCTGCCTTCCTGCTTCTATTTTTGAAGGGCTAGGGTTGCAGTCATGTGCCACATGCCCAGTCAGTTTATGGGGTGCTGAGTTTCAGCGGGAGGCATCAGGCATCCCAGGCAAGCATGCTAGCAGCTGATCCGCACCCTCAGCCTACTGTGCTGTGTTTTCCATTTCACTTTGGTTCTTTGTACTTCCAGCACTTCGATTTGGTTCTTTTATGTAATCTGTCATTTTTATAGTCCCTGTTTAATGAGATGTTGGAATTTTTCCCATAGCTATTTAGTCATTTTTTAAAAAATTTCTTTGATCATATTACAAAACTATTTGTCTGATAAGTCTAATATCTGAGCTTCCTCAGGGACACCATCTATAGACTTTTTCTTGAGTATAGGCTATACTTTGATGTTTCTTTGCACATTCACATTTTTCTGAAAACTAACACATCAAATAATATGATAATTACAGTCTATATGGGTCTAATCCTCAAGCTCCTTTTCCATCACATCTATCTGTCTGTCTCTTTAACTTAGCTTTATTAAACGTCTATTAATGCCAGGCACTATGGTATGTGATGGGGATACAGCGATGATAAAAGCAAAGCCCCTTCCCTCAGGAAGCCGAATTCTTAGTGGAGAGGTGCGAATGATCACGTAAGTGGATAAATAATACGCTATTTTATAAAATAAAAATGATAGTTAAAAGTGCTATAAGGAAAATGAAAGAGTAATTATCAGTGAGCCATGGACTTGACTGGAAGCCCTACTTTAGCTGAAATTATTAGGAAGCCTTCTTTGAGAAGGTGACATCTGAGCAGGAATTGAATGAAGTGAGGAAAGCAGACATATTAATGGCAAGAGAAAAGACATCCCAAGCAATGGGACCATAAGCCCAAAGGCACTCAGGCAGTGATAATGTGCCTTGAATGTTTGAGGATCAGCAAGAGGAACAGAGTAGGAGGAGGAGAGGAGGGAGGGAGGAAGGGAGGGAGAGCAGGTGAGAAAGCCACAAAGTCAGAAAAGGAAGGGTCATAGAGGTCAAAGAGGTAAGTGTAGTGGTGGAGACAGGTCCTGTGGGCAGTGATTCTCAATTTTGGCTACACCTGGAGTCACCTAGTGTATTAGTTACTTGTTGCTGCGACCAAGTACCTGACAGGTACCAACTTAGCGGGGACAAATTTATTTTGGCATACACTTTGATAGAATGCAGTCTATCACGGCACACACGCACAGGGTGAAGCACCTAGTTGTATTCTGTCCGCCTTTAGGAAACAGAGTGAATTTGACTTCTTCCCTTTTGCCTTTCTACACAATGTAGGAACCCAAACAGGGTGTGTCTTTCCCTCTCAATCAAACTTCTCTTTAGATACTCTCCCAGATGTGAGAGTGTCACCCACATTCAGGGCGACTTTTTCCTCCTCAGTTAAACCTCCTTGAGAAACTCTCACAGGAACATCCAAAGGTGTGCCTCCTCAGTGATTCTAAAGCCAGTCTGCTGAGAATGGAGATTAAACAGTTACACCTGGGAAGCTTTTAAAAATTCAGGCTGCATGCAAGACCAATAAAACTTAACCCGTGGGCTTGAGAGGCAGACACCAGCATTTGAAAATGCTTTAGAAGCATTTGGAAACCCATGACACAGTACATTTTAGATCCCTGCCATGTCTTCAGCATTTACCATGGCCTGTGAGAAGCAAGAGGTGGTTTTGAGGAAAGGAATGACATGAAGCACTGTATGTTTAGCAGGCACCCAGCTGCTCCCGGTGTCTGTCGGAAAAGGATAAAGGTAGGGAAACCAGTGAGGGGGTCAGGATACTCACTCAGCTGAGGGGTGTGGAAACAGAGCGAGCCACTACCATCGAAACTGAAGATCTGAAGGTCAAGGTGGGGAAGAGCCTGGCCCAAGGAATCCCAGTCAGGCATTGACAGGACAGGAATTACAGCCATATCTGTCACCTTCCTAGGCAACCTCCTCTGTTCCAAATTTGCCTTCCTAGCCACCCTGAGAAGGTGAGACTAGCAATGTGGTCATTATCAAAGTTCCTGTGGATGAGACCCAAAACATGCACATAGCTGGTTCACAGGTGGCTGAAGCAGCAGCCTGGGTAGCGGTATGGCAAACTGCACATGTGGGATTGCCAGGGTTTCTGCCCTGCCATTCCTATGAATGCAACTCCAAACAGCGAGAAGGCACTGACTCAAGGGTAGTCACACCTCCTCAGCCAAGGGTGAATTCTGTTCGAAGAAAAGCAAGAAGAGTATATGATGTCTCATGCTTGTTATCTCAGTACTCAGGAGGCTGGGGTGATGGAATTGCCATGCGTTTCTGGCAATCCTGTGTTACAGCATTTTGGAAATTCTAAGGCAGCTTGGGCTACAGTGTGAAATTTGGTCTCAAAGACAAAGAATCAAAAAGAAAAGCAAGGATGGTGGATTCTTCTTATAATCAGCAATGCCTGGTTTTGTGTCAACTTGACATGAGCTAGAGGCATCAGAGAGAAAGGAGCCTCAATTGAGGAAATGCCTTCTTGAGATTCAGCTGTATGGCATTTTCTCAATTAGTGATCAGTGGAGGCAGGTTCAGCCCAAGGTGGTGGTGCCATTCTTGGGCTGGTGATCCTGGGTTCTATAAGAAAGCAGGCTGAGCAAGCCAGGGAAGCAAGTCAATAAGCAGCTCCCCTCCATGGCCTCTGCATCAGCTCCTGCTTCCAGGTTCCTACCCTGTTTGAGTTCCTGTCTTGATTTCCTCTCAGTGATGAACAGTGGAATCATAAGCCAAATAAACCCTTTCCTCCTCAACTTGCCTTTTGGTCATGGTGTTTCGTCACAGCAGTAGAAACCCTAACTAAAACAACTCATGGACAGGGTGAGATGGAGGAGGTGAAGGATGAATGTGTTGCAAAGAGGGTTGCAGGCGGAGAGGAGCCCGTGAGCAGGAAGCACTCTGGAGATGGGCATAGATAAAGGAAGTCTGCATATTTGCTTTTGATTCTGTGCACAGCACCATCCCAAGGGTTTTACATACAGCACCTCACTGAAGACCCACAACAACTCCATGGAGCTGGAAACCTGTCTCTGCTGAGTCCACTTGAGCTGGAACTTATTAGCAAGTGGTTTATAAGGAGGAAGATGGAGATGAAGATGGACACGGAGCTGGGAGCTTCCAGTAGACATCCCTGGATGCCACAAAGGAAGGAAGTTGAGGCAGCATCTCAGGGGAGCAGCAGAGGACTCAGCCTGGGCAGGTGTGATGGGGTGGAGGGCATGTACCTGTGGAAGCAAAACATAATAATTAAGAGTGGAATCAATAGGAAGAGGGACGTGCTCATGAGGGTTGGATTTAGTAGCAGCTCAATGTGTCTAAGAGTAGGTAATCTTGGCCCCAAGCTCAGGACCAATGGAAATATGTGATATGAGCTTAAGCGTATCCCTGACCTCCTGTGCCTTGGTCTTCCCATCACCCCATAAGAAGACTGAATATGTCCATCAGCAGTGGCTCAGCCATGGCTGAGTTTCTTTTGCCTGTGACCCCAAATGTCCAGAGAAGCTTTCAGACTGCTGTTCAAGATGGCTCTTTTGACATTAAGAGAAGCTGGCCCTTGGAAACTGGGTAAGAGCACTCACTGGCCCAATTAGCAATCAGTAGAGAACTCGGGACCCTAGATCCTCCAGCTGTTAGCTGGAAGTCATGAGTACAATAGCGACTCCAGAGGGACCTTGGGAAGACTCCCAAAGTGTTGTCCATGAACATATTCCATGCTGCTCTCCCCACGTGGTGGCTGCCACCACTGCTGTCTTCCCTCTGGTCGTCAGTAGCAGAGATACAGCATGGGAACCTGGTCTGGAGGTTTTCAGGTTCAGGAACCGCCATAGCTTGCGGCATGATTTCCTAGCTCAAAGCCCCACCTGACAGTTTACACAACTCTTTTCCACCCCAGAAGTCTAGGAGGTAGGATTATCAGCATTTCACAAGTGAGGCCCAGCTGGGGGTGTTGGGGAGCATCTGCCCACCAGGCCAGCTTTCCCACCAGGCTGTGTGCACTGGCGCAAGCCTTTTGGAGCACTAGCGCTGGAAGAGTTGGTTCACGGGGCAACTGGAGACACTAAGGCCCCAAAAAGGTAGCTTCTCAGCCACCACCAGACCCAGTGGGCACAGCAGAGCTCAGTCAAGAGCAGGTGCCACCAGGAGCCTGAGCCTGGCTTTCATTTGGCACTGGGCTGGACACCATGCAGCTTGCCCAGGGCCATGGTTTAGTCCCAAATTGGGGTGTTTGGTTCCTTTCTTTATGTCTCCTCTTGTAACTCCATCATAACACTCCCCAGATGGCCATTCCTGCCGGCTCCCTGCCCATGCTGCCATTCAGACGGGAAAGCAATCATTTCACAGTCCCATTAATTAAAGACTAATTGTTGATTGGAAACACATTGACTGGGCCCTGAGCCGGTATCATGTTGTGGGCCCTCTGGCCCTGGGGAAGGCCCAGCCCTACCAAGACTCTGGCCCCTCAGAGGCTTGCTTGCTCACTACAACAGCACAATTGGATCTGGACTTTGGCTAATGAGGTGTCAGCTGACTATGAGAGCCACATTTATGGGGGAGGACCAGACCAGATAGGAGCTGACACATGCAGCAGCCGTTTGCTCTGAAGTTGCAGGGCTTCCAATGATGGCTCTCTGGGGGCCACCAGCAGCCTAGCCCTGGCCTTCACAGCCAGTTAGCAATGGACTCATCTTCCAGCTAGGCCCCCTCCAAGAAGTTCAGTATCCCCTGAACCAAGATTCTCTGGCTTTCCCCCCACCATGCAGCCAAGATGCAGCTCCTCCGTGCCAGGCCTGACGGTGTAGGTCCTCACTTCTGTCCTCATTCCATGCCTGTGACAAAGTGTAGAAGCCTAGCTACATTTATTGAGCACTTACTACAAGCCAGGGACAGCTATAAGTGGGTTCCATGACTCCTTTCTTTCTCACAGAAGCCTGCAGGGAAGTGGAAGCTCACAGAACCCTCATTTCACAGAAGGAAACTGAGACTCAGTACATCCCAGCAGTACAGGAGCCAAAGCAAGGATGTAAGACCAGACTCCTTGTCCAGAACTACTGTGATCCAGATGCACCTCGGCCCTGTCTGGGGGGACAAGTCCCAAGCATGTCAGAGGGAACATCAAGGATGACACGTGGTATAGGGTACAAAATGGAACAGAGCCAAGGGGAGCACATTTTGTCACAGGCATGGAATGAGGACAGAAGTGAGGACCTAAGAAGGGAACCTGATATGGAAAAGACAATTCAGCAGGTCAAGCTGGTAGAACAAAACTTTCAGGTGACAGGCACTTTCTTGGTAGCTCCCAGCTACCAAGTAGGTATAGGTTGGGCTCAAGGAAGGCACCATCAGCTTTGACCTCGAGAAGTTCACTCTGGCTGCAGCTGGGAGGCATGTAGAGTGGAAGGGGGAAAAATGCAAATCCTGGTCTAAGAGACTCTTGTGGTCCAGTTGAAAGGTGAAGTACGTGGAGTAGGGGCAAAGTTGTGGGGTTGGAGAGAGAATTCTGGCTTTGCTGTGATGTGTCCCCTGCAGGCTTGTGCTGGGCCACTTGCTCACCAGCTGGGCGGTTGTGCAGGTTTGAGAGGCTGTGAGACCTTTTGGAGTGGGAGATTAGGAGCAGCCTCTGAAGGCTATAGCCCCTTTTGGTTCTACTCCCGTAATCTGTTGTCCATGATGCGATCAACTGTCTTACCTCGTCCAACCACCATAATGTTCTGTTCAAGGCCATGGGCCCAAGCAACTATGAACTGAGACCCCTGAAGGAGTAGCCAAAATAGACCTTTCATCATGGCTCTTGTTTCTGACAGGGTCTTTGTTACAGCGATGCAAATGTAACTAAGGTAAAAAGCTATTCTGGAGGTGGATGAGTGGACTTGGGGGGCAGAAAAGGTTAGGGCACCCTCACCCAAGTCCTCTGTTCCCAAAGGCATGGCAGATGGAGGCAATCTCCTGCTTGAGGTCATCAATGGCTCCCCAGTGCTCTTTTTTTTCAGTATGAAGGCAGATGTGACGGGTGGGGTGGCAGGAAATTCTTCTACTTACTCACAAATACTTGTGCATTGAGCAAGTATTCCAACCTCTGAGCCCCAGCAAATCCTCTAATAAATGACTCACTGATCCTTGCTTCACAAAATCCATGGTGACAATGAACTGAGCTTGTTCTTCGCAGAGTGCCAGAGTGTCCGATTCACCAGAAACCTTGGGCCAGTGATATTAGTTCCCACCCCTTCCCCCAACTCCCTTCCATCACCCCTACCTCCAGTCATGCTGAACCATTCAGCGGTCTCACACACAGCCCATACTGTCCCTGCCTCCCTTTCTCATCTGCTCTTACTATACATTCTCTCCTTTCTTCTCTCCTCCTTTCCTCTCACAGGCACAGATGCAGCCTTTCCTTGCAAGCTTCTCCTGGTATTCCCATGGCCCAAAGAAATGTTCTCTCCTAGCCTACAGCTCTTTATTTATGGACAATGAAACTGACTGAGTCCCTGGATTTTGTCCTGTTCGCCTGGGTGGTCAGGACTGTACAGGTGGACAGAGGGAGGGCTGTGCTGGCGAGGCTGTGACAATCTAGACAGCTCTCTTTGCCCCCAGAGCTTCCTTGCGCTCACAGTCTCCCTCACGGAGCTAGGCCCATGGCTCTTCCAAGACAAGCAAGTGTCATAAGTGGATGAACAGGACGAGTGACAGGAATGGTCCAAGTGGGCTAAGGAATGACAGCTGGGGTGGCCACAGGGAACAGTGGGGCCTGTGGTGAAGCGGACAGCCTGTGC
Organism: Ellobius talpinus; assembly: GCA_001685095.1. Classification (NCBI taxonomy): domain Eukaryota; kingdom Metazoa; phylum Chordata; class Mammalia; order Rodentia; family Cricetidae; genus Ellobius; species Ellobius talpinus. The sequence goes on along the minus strand of LOJH01000018.1, from coordinate 91,884 downwards.
CCATCTGCAACACTGTTGCAATGTTGGAAGGCAGGCTTCAGGCTGCCAGGACTCCTGAGTCTTTTGAAAGGGGCAGGCCCTCTGGGTTTTCTACAAGACAGCCTTAAGAACAGTCCTGGTGACTCACCTGGAGCCTCCTGGAAACACTGAGCTAAACACACTCTGTTGGCTGTGGCCCAGGAACTGCTAGGGAGCCACCATCCACTCTCTACATCGTCACCCAGTGTCCCCATTGACTACTTAGCATGGTGCCAGCTACGGCTGGGTCCCCCTCAATAGTGGACGCAGAGGTCTCTGAGGACTTGAGTTCCTCTGAGGGAGTCAGACATGTTCTCTGATCCATGGGTGCCGTAGCTGCCATAGTTATGAATGTGGACCTGAAGTCAGCAAGATGTGAATTTATGCCCTGGTGCAATAGTGTACTAGCTGTGTGTTTCTGGGCATGTTGCTTAACTTCTCTGAGAGCCTGCTTTTGAATGCATAGGTAGAAAACAGGTTAAAAAAGTCTCATTTCCCAGGATTGCCATGCCTTCCAAATGAGCTAATGGCTGGCGAGCCCTTTGTGAATCATTACCTGGGCAGGTGTGTCAGGATGACCCAGAGAGCTGAGATGACAGGCCTGGGGCCATGCCTGGAATGGGTTGAGGCTGTGCAGACACTTCTGGAAGCTGAGAGATCAGATGCCCTGAGCGATGGATGGTAGAGGATTCTGCCACAGAGCTAGCAAGGCAACTGTCCACATTTGTTCCTGCTGGCTTCCTGTCAGTGTAGCCAGGGCAGCATCCCTGTGAGATGCTGGGAGCATGTGGTGATCTAGAGAGTGGAAAGGGACAGAGGAGCCTATACACTAGAAATTCCACCTGCACACCGCAGCCACCATCTTGCCAATAACCAACACAGCACTTCCCGCAGGCCAGCCTGCCCTCAGCTCTCACAGACATTGGCTCATTTAAGCCTCTGTACAAGCCTGGGCTCTGGGTTCTATTACCACCAGCTCTACCTTTCAAGATGTGGTCACCAAGACACAGAGAAGTGAAGTGGCTTGCTTGAACCACACAGCCCATATGCAGAAGAGCCAGGCTGCAAAGCTAGTCTGACTGTGGAGTCTGCACTACCAGGATTAAATCACTGAAGTACCAGTTCATCTATTGAAAGATTTGGGGTGTTCTTTTCCTGAATACTCCCTGACAGACAGTCCCCATCTGTGCCATGGGGGAACACGGGAGGGAGTTCCACATCACAAACCTTACCATTCTGAAAGTGCAAGCCAATGCCTGGTGGTCCATCCTTCTGGGACCCAAGCTCCTGGCTAATAGGAACTTGCTTTCTTCACCTGCACTCTGCTCCCTCTCAACATGGACTGAGACCTTCACAGAAAGGCTGAGAGCCACACAGGGAGGACCAAGAAGGCTGGATCAGAAGCAGAATGGCTAGGGGGCTCTGATGGAGGTGTAGAATGAGGCCAACAGATGTTACAGAGGCAGGCTGATGACAAAGAGATCAGTGGCGAGCCCATGGTTAGCCGTGTGCTGAGAGCCCTAAATAACCGCATACCCATGTGTGCACACGTGTATACACACATGCACACACATTCATAAACACGCACATACATTCATACACACACACGCATTGCTGGCAGACACACACACATGCATGCATGCACACCCACTCAAACTTACCTAGTTACTCATAGACACAGCAATCAATCTACACACACCCAACCACTCATACCTGATCCCAACACACCTGCTTGTGAAGACACATTTGTGAACACAGGCACACACACATACACACACACAAATGCACCCTCATAGACATGTGTACCCTTGCTAGGAAGGATGCACAGGGATTGTTCCAGGCTGGCCCAGCTCTCCACCCTCAGATCCTTCCCACTGTCCTGGGGGAAGAATGCCACCCACTTGGCAGTAGCTCAACCTCCTCCTTTCCTGGCCTCTGTTGTTCTGGGCGTGCCCTGTATGATCTCCAAGTCTCTACTTGGAGTGGAGACGTACAGGTGGAGGAGGGAAGGGGGAAAAAGACAATGTTCTAAATTAAGAAGCGAGTCCCAAAGTGAACAGTACATCTTCAGTGTCTGCGTCAGTTCGGAGTGGTAGAGAGGCAAGCAGGAAGTTCAGGAATGTAGGGCATGCTAGTGAAATCACTAGGTTGTACACCGGGGTTGTTATGAAGGAAAAGACGAACATCACTAAACGTTTGCTGTGTTACCTTAGGCCAATCAGCTAGACTCTGAACTGTAGTTTTGCTCTTAGTATCAGGGTAAAGAACACGTATCTGGAGCCAGACTGCTAGTGTGAATTCTGGCTTTGACTTTTACCACAGTTGTGTGACCTTGGGCAAGTGAGTTAACCTTTAAACCTTAATTTCAATACAATAAGTTAGGGGTTGATAACATTGTCGAGCTCATAGAATGGGCAGGAGGATCAAATGACTTAGTTCATAAAGCTCTTAGGCTAGATGGCTAAATAATACATTTTTGCTTGGTCGTAACACCATATCAGTGGCAGCTACTGTTGTTGCTCTTGTGCAGTGGGAACACAAACACCTATTGCACAGGATTGTGGGAGGAGTGTATGAGACAGGGCTTGATGGACTACCGTGATACGGGCACAAAAAGAATAAGGCCATGCTGAGTATAGGTGCATATCTGTGATCCCAGCACTCAGAGGGATGAGGCAGGAGAATTCAGAGTTTGAAGACAGGCTGGGTCACACAGCAAGTTCCATATGACACCTAGTGTGACTGCCTCAAAATCCTCTCTCTCTCTCTCTCTCTCTCTC
>LOJH01000018.1:53677-70938 GCA_001685095.1 Ellobius talpinus | reverse complement strand
GTAACACAAGGCAAGAGTGTAGCAAAGCTCTCTGGGAGGACAGGAAGTGCCCCCACTTCCAGGAATCAGAAGAGTGTCACTTCAAGGCCCAAGACTAAGGAGGATTTCCACAAGCCGGGAGGTGAGCAAGGCTGGAAGGCAGGGCAGGGTAGGGTGGACATTCCAGCCTGAGGGAGCTGGAGGAGGAAAACAGGGAGGCAGGAAAAACACAGGGACTGTTTTGGAAATCCTGAGGAGTCAGCTTGTCTTGGTTCTGGCTGAGGATGTTGGGGTGGGATTGGAAAATGGGTGATGAAATGAAAGATTAAAGAGACACTCGATATGGTCAGGTAGCTATGAATCCTGTGATATTCTACAGCTCTGCCACCTGGGAGAAGTCACTGACCACAGCCTCATTTTCCTTATTTTTACCAGCATTCTGCCTCACTTCTTTGGAAAGAAGGAAGACCGTCTTGGGTACTGCAGTTGGTATGTCTTCAGTTCTGAGCTCGGTTTCTAGCTGGATCCCACCAGTAGAGAATGCCTGGAATCCACAGGTAGCTTTCTGAACTGGCCAAAGAGCCCCTCCTAAAGACACCGGTCCTTTCCTTCCCTCCTTGACAGCCAGACTTCCCAGAGAAGAGGACAGAGACCTGAACAAGCCTGACATTGACCTCTGAATGATGATTTCCTTTGGGCTCTTGCTAGTCTCCATTGACTTTGCTTAAGGAGCTCGGAAGGAAGGGAATTTGAGAAGGGGTATACACCAGTCACCTGACCTGGGGCTCTTCCCAACATCCCCATTCCACAGGTGAGAAAGGTCCAGCAGTCAGGAAGCTGTAACATCAGACCATAACCCAGGTAATCCAAGTCTGCCTGCCTTCCACACCACATGGCAGCTCCAACACCCATGGCTATTGAACAGTGAAAGCATCCATCTGTGCCTGTGTATCTGGGTGCCTCTGTTGCCTCCCTCTGCTAAATGTGGTCAGTGGATTCCCTGTGGGGTCTTCCCTCTCCTTCCCTTCATCTGCCCTCTCTTGCTCTGGCACACATTCCCTCCAGCCAGTCCTAATGCCAATGGCTGTCCTCTCCATTGGGACCCAGACAGATGACATTGGAATAATTAAAGTGTCCTTCCCATGACCTTGAGCTCTAGCAAAGCTGACTTCCCTTTGGTGATCGGGGCTGGTGACAGCTGAGTGGCAAGAGGACAAACCACGTCAGATTGGGCATGGCCAGCACACCCCAGCTGCCTGCCAGGGCAGCTGCCTCGCCTCCTCAGGCAGACAGCTGGGAATACCCTCATCAAGTGACAGAACTCAGCAGCTGCCCTCCATCCGTTCAGCCAGCCAGAAACACCCCTGCCGACTGATGGGATACAGTCACTTCCTAGAGCTTCAAATGGATCCCCAGGTCACCCTTGCCAACAGATGGGACACAGCCGCCCCCTCCTGCCTCTGGCAACAGCAGGGGATGTAAACAAGACTGGCAAGTTCATACAGAGCTGGAGAGGATGCAGAGGGATCCCAGGGGCCCTGGGAGGCTGCATTTATAAGTACCAACCTCTCTGGGCCTTGGGCACTGATGAATATCAGTACCACCAGACGCCCAGTGTGTGCCAAATGTCCCAGGCATGGGCAAAATCATGGAGGGGGTGTCTGAATGCATAATGTCGATCTGGGGCCTTCTATGGTCCAGACAACTGTTCTACTGCATACCACCCTCAGAACTGCAAGCACATGGCACACTTGCACACGAGTTCAACCCCACCTCAGTCCTTGCCTCCTGGCTGCCTTAGTTCACAAGTACATTCTGAAGCTAACTCTGGGCAAGGCCCTGGGCTGGCTATTGGGGTTACAAACAGGGATGAAACAGCATCCCCACCCAGCTCACAGGTTAGAGAAGACCCCATTGGTGCCGAGACTTCAAGTTTCAGTGCAGGAACTATTGTGTCTGAAAAGACCAAGATGGTGTTCTGGCCCTCTGCAGCTTTGCCAAGACCCCTCCTGGGAGGCAGTCTGCAAACAGGCCCCACACCTAAGGGATCACAGAGTAGGTTCTGTGAATGCTGGGGGCTGTTTGGTCTGGAGAAGAGGAAAGTCAGAATTCAGACCTGGGTGAATTCTGGATCCAGACCTCCAAAGTGCCGTGACGGAGCAGATGGCAATTTGAAGCCTCAGAAGACAGAGCTAAGGACATCCCATTAATGGAAGCTACGGGGAAACTTTCTGAGAAGTAACTTCTAATAGACAGCTACACAGAGATGTCAGGATAAGGACAGGGCAGGGAGCTTCCCATCAGGGGCACAGAGCTGCCCATCACGGGAGGTGTGCAGGCAGAGTTTAGGTAATGACCTGACACGGGGCAAACAGGAAGCGGCGAAGACTCGAGCCCTAGGTTGAAGGTGGAATCACATGATCTCTAAGGGCATTTCATTCAGAGATCCCTAGTCTTCTGTCATTCAACCCCAAGCTCCTCGTGCTCCTCGCAAGAAGATCAAGGTCCAGAGAGAGGCAGAAGTAAGCTCAAGGTCCCACAAAGCACTGGTGGTACCCCAAGGGTGGGACCCAGGATTCCATACTACCAGCCCTGGATGCTCTGCTTCTTGAACAGGCTCAGCCAGAACAAACATTAGGCGGCAGCAGGTCCAGAAGCAGCCTGTCCAGTGTATCCTGGGTGGTCTGACACCCGTGCTCTTTCTCGGCCCCAGCCCAGGCTCAGCTGATGGATGAGCATCTCCTGGGGTTGTGTCCGGCTCTGGGTCTGGGTCTGGTTCCCTCTTCTCATTCCAGCTCCACAGATGGATGCTCTCAGGTCTGCTGACTGAACGGAGAACTGCACTTGACCTGGAGCCAGATGTGGAGCGGAGAAAGTGAGAATGGGAGATGCCGGGCTGGATGGGGTTGATCCGTAGACCTCAGGGGCCTATGCAGCCTGGCACATAGGAGATACCTGGTGGATTGTTCAGGATATGACCATGGGCACTGGAACCCCAACATGTAGAGCTGAGTGTACCCAGACCCAGGGAAAATTGAGGCCCTGAAGAGAAGTCCTTGGAAACCTCGCCCTTCACTTGCACTCACTAGGACCCCATCCTGGGCACCCACCATCCTGCCTTCTAAGCCCTAGTCCAGCCTTCCCCATCTCTTACCAAACACATAGGAAAGGCAAGACAATTCAGTAAAATGGTGGATGAGTCAAAGTGCATCTGCCTGTTTTGTTTCCGTTGAAGAAAATTACAAAGATGGCAGGTTCTATCCATGCATTTGATAGGCATGGATATGCATTATCAAATGAAGGTTTTAGGGTAGAGAGAGCAGAAAGGACTGATCCAATGTGATCCTGTGTCAGGACTACACCGCTGGCCTCCAGTCACTCAAGAACAGACACTTGGGCATTAACCCTCTTGGTTCACGCTGCATGGCTCCAGGGATTAACTAACTAGGGTAGTGAGGGAATGAAGGGGACAGCCACACAGATATTCATACAGAAAAGCCGTGGCAGAATGGCCTGGCCTCTGGGGTAGAGACACTGAACGGGTTACTGCACACAGCTGAACAAGGAGGAGCAGTCCCGGTAGGGAAGCAGTCTTTAGCAGATAAACACTGCAGTGGATGGAGAGAGCGATGGCGGATCTTTTCCTCACACACTGTTAGCATCCCCACTCAAACCTGAGGACAGTTTTGCCCTCTCTCTGCACCTCATGTGAAGAAGGCTTAGCCACTCGCATGGGTCTGAGACGTTGGGCGGATCCTTGACACAGTCCTGCTCCTGTCAACAATCCACGTTCCCTCTTTTCCCTTTTTGCTCTCTCCTTGGCCATCTGTCATTACAGATGAGGTAGATATCGTTGCCTTTGTTTGCAGAGCCAACAACAAGAAAGTCTCAATGACTTTCCAGCTACTTCCCCTCAGTGCATTAACAAGAGTGCAATGCATGCTCACCGGGAGGCAAGCAATTAGCTCAGGAACGGGGCCTTAACATGGACTTCCAAGCCCATGCGAGGCACATGTGAACAGGCAGTCCAAAGTGTTACTATGGGTAAACTTCAGAAGTCCCGGGAATTAACAGAAGCATGTGTCTGTGTCTCTGAGCATGTATGAGTTTGGGCACTCTTCTGAAAGACGTGAGTCGTTAACCATTAGAGAGACCCAGGAATTATCATCTACTGTTCTTTTTATGTGCGTGGTGCTGGGGATGGAAACTTAGACCTTGAACATTAGGCAAGTGCTCTAGCTGTGAGATACACCTCCAGCCCTGGGAGTCATTCTTGAGAAGCATCTCTGGAGGATGGCCTCATGGCTGGATTTCAAAGGAGAGCAGCCAGAGTTCTGCAGGCTAAAAGCAGGGTCCCTTCCATGGGCAGTATCTGATACTGTTGGTGTGTGGCTTCGGTCCTCCTGCTGCTGCTGCTGCTGCTGCTGCTGCTGCTGCTGGGAATGAGGACCCTGGGAGTGAGCATGGATCCTGGGAGGCTAACAACTGTGAATCGCTGCTTCCTCTTTTCCATCAGACCTCCAATTACACTCACCCACTTCTGAGCAGTGAGGGGGGGTAGGCCATAGGAGCTGTACCTTGCTCAGCCTCAGCTAATGGTTAATAGCCCTGGCTGTACTTTTCACTTCTTTGGAATGCTTTCTCAAAACACTAGTTACTGGATCCCTCCTCCAGACATCAAATTGGTCTGCGGGGTGCAACGAGTGCACTGGTGTTGTGTTTGTCTGTTTGCTTGTCTGCTTGAGCAAGGTTGAGAGCTCTGGTCTAAGTCAGTTGTAATTGCAACTTCTCCATGTGGTTGGGTTCAGCGTGGCATGGGATAGCATTCTGTACAGTAAGAGGCTTGAACAGAATGCTGCTGAGGTCTTCAGAGGGAGGGTTTGTTTGAAAAGAGTAACACAATCAAAGCCGGTACTATTTCCAGTCTTAGGGTTTTATTTAATTAAAGTATCATGCTTGGAGCTGCCGCAAACACTTAGCACCCTGAAGGTACAGTCCTGCAGGCAGATGTCAACAGACAGTGGAGAAAAACTGTGGAGGGATTCCCATTCAGTGTTTGACGCGGAGCGAACCAGCTATTGAAGCATACTCTTTCAGGGCCTCTTGGGTGAGCTAGATAACCTATACTTACCATTTCAACTATTTTAAATAGATTTTCCTCTTACTTGTGACCAAAGCCATTCCCGTTTGATTGAGGGGAGGGGCCCAGACAGGTAAAGCTATTATTAACCACAATCACAGAGATGAGCTGAGGGCTGCATACCCCTCTGCCACCACGATAGAGTCCCAAATGGTCCCTAAACTTTAGATAGTAGAGTCTAGTGGAAGAGCCACCAAGGAGGCCTGGGTGAAGAGAGGCTATGTGGGGCAAGAGACCACTTAGTGGTGATTATCAGGTCAAGCATCCTGGCAGCTGGTGTCTGCTCTGGCTCCATCAGCCATTAATTAAAACTTGACAAGAAGATTAATACACAGGGGACAGTTTTAATTAGAGACTCCTGGAACATTAGTGCTGGCATGGCCCTGAGAGACTATTTCTGCTAGTAGCCTCCTTCTATAGATGGAGAAACTGAGGTCCATGAAACAGAGGCACTTGTCTAGGTTTCTTCAGGGAGTCTGTGGCTCAGAAGTTGAGGTGTCCATGTGGCTGCCTGGCCAGGCCTTTTTTCCTCTACCCTGGGATCCCTCACATATGAGACAGCTTTAATTAACTTATTATCCCATTCAACTTGTCGCTGATTCCCAGGGCCCCCGCAAAGGCCCACAAGGAACGCTCTCTTTTGTATGGGCTCAGCCTGGCCCCAGGGGGCTGATGGGATAAGGGCAACATTGAGGAGCCTGGGGCAGCTGAGTTTGGCCACCTCTGCCCAGGGATTGGCCAGCTAAGGCTATGAGCCTGGGAACAGTCAGTCAGGAGCAGGTCTCCTCTGTCTTGTTCACAGGGGCACAGATGCAAAGGGACCTCCGGGTCTCAACTAAGATTCACCCCCACACACACACCAATGTGAGGGCTTTGGTGCTTTTCAAATTACTTCTCTTACTTTAAACTAAGGATGTTCCTTGTAGGGATCCCCACAGAATCCCTACATGTCTATAGCTAGACTCTACCTCTCCTTGAGCCCTCTTCCTTTCCAGCATAGCCACTGGGAACCTGTGCTGCCAAGCCTTCTCCCATCCACACTCAAATAGGCCTGCACATTTCCCGTGTCCCTGGTTAGCAGTTCCAAAGCGTGGAGGGGGGGCTCCAATCCAAGCCAGTCAGCCTCAGGAGATGCTTAGTGCCAGTTGCGCAAGCATCCACTCCCTGAGCAGTCAGGTTATCAGAGGGCACCCTTTCCAATGCATATGCCCGCCCCCATGTAAAGCAACACCAGGAGGAACATGGGGTCCCGCAGGCACATCAGAATGCCTCACCTATTCCTGTCTTTGTGCAGCAATTCAGTCAGGCTGTTGCAGCCTTCCCACCAGAGAACCTTATTCTCTGTCCCTCTGATGTCCCTCCTTCTACCAGCTTCCTATGGATGGATTTTTTTTTGTCCCAGACGAATTGATTTCAGTCCTCCTAGGCTAAGTGCCCCAGTGACTTTCTCCTGCACCAGTGTCAAGGCCACATTCCTTACGGATGACACATCATCACGACATTCATCTGTTAGCAGAAACGACAAACACCATGGCTAGGTACATGGGCTTTGCTCCTGTTTCTGCACACGCCAGCTGTGTGGATTGGGGCAAGCGGCCACCCCAGGCCATGCTGCTACTTCTGTTTCCTTATCTGGAGAATGGGAATTGAGACCATAATGATAGGATCCACCTGGCTGCACGGGCGTGCACGGTAAACAAGGCAATCTGGGCAAAGGGCTTGCAACAGTACCTAGGAATGGTGGCCCCAGTTAGTACTAGAGCATGTGAGACCAGGGATCTAAAGGGATCATTCAGGCTTGGGTCCAGCTCCAGGCAAGTCAAGTTGGTGCCAGAACTAGAAGAAAAAAGAGGAAGGTGCTAAGAGAGGCTTGACCCAGGCCCTGGTGTTTCCAGAATCCAAAGGAAGGGCTAGTTGGAGCCAGGCTATTCCTGGATAGAGTCCATTGAAGGGAACAACTTGAACACAGGCCGCCAAGGTCCCTACTGCCCCATGCTGGGGTCTTGAAAGACAAGGGATCAGAATACTAGGGGTTTCCCTACCTGCAGAATGAAGGTGATCTCTCCAAGTACCTATGAAGTAATGGGGTGAAGCCTGGGAAGTACAGCACTGTGTCTGCAGTAGAATAGGCATTAGCTCAACCTTTGGGGACTGAAGCAATGGCAAGGGCCAAGGGTGCCTGCCTGCATGCCTGCCTCCTGAGAACTAACAAGATGGGGCATCTCCAGGAACTGCTGGAGTGTTGTTCTTTTTCTGCTGGAGCCAGGCCTTAAGAGTAGAGAAGGAGGGGAGGATGGCTGCACCCCAAAGCACATCCTGTGTGGGAACGTTCCTTCTTTGGGCAGTGGGGACAATCTCCAAGGTTTACTGTACAGAAGGCAGGAACATCTTGGCACCTCATCTGCAGCAAAGAAGCAAAGTAGTGTTATGGTTCCAAGGGGGCCTTGAGGGCGGGTCTGCTCCAGGCACCACTCTGCTGCTCCACTGGCTATGCAAGTCAAGTGGAGCAGGTCACTTACCCCTCTGGTCTTAGTTTTCCCATTCGCAAACTGGGGATGGCAGTCATGCTGGCCTCACAGGGCACGCACAAAATTCCACCTCAGTGAACTTTGCAGCCTATGGAAGGAATCGAGCCAATGGATTGTTACAAGAGAACAGTGGTTCTCAAGGAGAGGACTCAGGTCTTAAACTTCCGGAGTCCCATTCCTAACCTCCGACATACAGCTGACACCCAGGATAATTTAGCCAAAACATTGTTAGTGCTCAGAAACCCTAAAATCTTAGTCAAGCCTGGAAGGACTCTTAAAGAATGTGTCTTCAAACCACCTCATTATGCAGATGAACAAATTGAGACTCACCGAACAGAAGGGGTACCACCTCTAAGCAAAGTTTATGGGCACAGCAGTTAGGCCTATGACTGTGGCCTTCTGACAGGCCACTGCTACCCCACCCCACCCCTTCCCCAACAAAGTTGTTCCTTATTTGGAACTGCTTCTAGGTGGAAGAGATTTCTCCCAGAATCTCCACAGCTTATAGCCTCTGTCAGCCTCCCATGGCCTTCGCTGGCCTTGCCCCAGTCCACACTTAGCTGGCCGCTGTGACTGGCCTGGCTTGGCCTCTGCCTGCCTCCCCAGATCCTCAGCAGCCTGGGCCGGGTGGTCCTTAATTGCTTCCTGTCCTCACAGACTCTGTTTGTTTGCTCTGCAGCAGCTTCCTCACACCCCAGCACACCGGAGGCGCTGCCCAGCAGTGTGGGGCTCCTAAGGCCCAGCCCCCAGCTAGTTCTCAGATGTTGGGCCAGCCCTCCCCAGACCTACCATCTGGAGCCCAGGAACCCAGTGAAACCCTGGAGACACCCCCTTTCAGCCCCTTCCTCAGCTTTCGCCTCCTACCCTCAACCCCCCAGCAGCTGGTCTTGCCCTCAGCTGGGGGGGCAAAAACCTCAACAGGTGGCAGTCCTGAGTGAAGCCCTGATAGCCTTGAGCTGAAGGGGACCAAGATTCCCCTTCCCTTAGGCCACCCTACTACCAGCTGCAGGCCAGTGCAACTCAAGCAGTAAGTTAAAATAACACCCAGTTTCTCTGAGACTAGGATGAAAACCCAACATAATGAAGCCACAGACCTTGGGTTCAAACTGTCACTCTATGCTTGACATCAAAGCAACGTCTTTAACATGTTCTTGGTTTATAGATGCTCCCCTACAAAACCGGGCTAATACAGTATAACAAACATTTGCGAGGTTGAATGAACCAATGAGCATATGCTTCCTGGGAGCAATGGAATGAGGGTAGATTGAGTAACCAAAATTCCTGGCTTACCTGGGATGAGGTGGTAATACTGAGAGGCGTTCACTGAACATTTGTTCCTAGGGATCATCTCTGAAGATTCCCTTGAATCTCTACTTGACAGTATAGTTCACTGTTGTCCTAATTCAAAAAGGCTGTTCCCACAGATCTGCCCCAGACTCTTCTAAGTGACTTGAGGCCAGGAGGCTTCCTATAGAACAGTCTGGGGCAGATCTGTGGGAACAACGTTTTTGTGTGTCCTCTTTCACCACATTTGAGCCCACAGCTTCTCCTGCCATTTCAGGCCTTCTCCAGTCCAGCCCCTTCTGTTAATGGATCCAACATGCCTTTTCTGACCTGGCTGCCCACATCATACACTTACAAGCGTATGCCTTCTTCCTCTGTCTAGGGACATCATGCCATGCAACCCTGTATCTCCCTGGCCCACCACACCCTATGAATCCAAACTTTGAGATTTGGTTTCACCTAGAAACCTTCTGCTTCACAACTGAACAAAGGCTCAAGCAAGTTGACAGAGGATTGTAGCCAGCATGCAAGGGATGGTGTTGCCTGGGAGCAGAGGGTTTCTGGCCATAGAGCACTTGGCTTCCAGTTCCTGAGCTATTTCCCTCCCTCTCAGCCTTTGCCCTCCTGTTTTAGGCAGAGAGACAGGAGAGACACAGGCCTGGACTTCTAACAGCTGACTCTGACTGCAGACTGAAGAGGGGCTATGCATGGGGAGTGTGTGGATTGGGGCAGGGGGTGCAGAGAGCTTGGCCGCCAGCAGCCCTGCCCTAAGTCTTTCGCGGCTGGGGAGGCGCCACAGCCGGCTGGGGGTCTCAGGCACGGGAGTGAGGGGGGACGCTGCCCTGGCCTTGGGGCCTCCGCCGCGGGCTCGCGCTGCCCCTCCCAGGCCTGAGGAGAGTGCTGTCAGCAGAATTCCGCACGCCCCGCTGTGGGCCGTGTTTACCCTGCCGCCCCGCCAGCTTCTCAGCACAGCCCAAGGCTGAGGCACGCCGCGCGGGGCGGCAGCAAGGAGNGCCACCCGAAGCAGCCGCTGGGCCCTGAAGCGGTGCTGGTGGATGCTGGTGACCCAAGGCGCTACTAGGCAGAGGCCGCGACTGGTGGCGCCAGACGAAGCCCGCAGAGCAGAGGGAACAGTGGTGGTAGAGGGCTTGTGCCTGAGGCAAAGCTTGGGAGCCAGAATAAAGGGCTGATGCACACAGAACACCTAGCTCCAGGCCTAGCAATGCCCTCACCCTGGGGGTGGCTGACCTTGGGGAAGGGCCCTCCTTTCTCCCTGGCCTGCATTTCTCCAGTTGTCCCAGGAAGAGCAAACTCAGGAAGGTGGGACCACAAGAAGCCAAGAGTATGTGCTCCCCCCACCCAGGGGACAGCTGCCACTCAGCTCCAGCTGTCTGTTGCCTGTGAATGAGAGCATGGATTACTAGAACTTCAGAGTTTTTCAGAAGTTATAAATCTGGATGTTTATGTAAAAATCTCCTGAATTTGAAATGATGAGAGCCAATCTCTTCATCATGCAGGCACTGTGTGAGCCAAAGAAAACACTTTGAAGGTTTTAAGTGGCCCATAAGGTGACGGTCTCTCAGGCCCACATGGGCTCTGACAATGGCCACATGTGAAGCTCCACCACCATTCTGACTGGAGTCCAAACCTCACCCAAATGTCACGCCCTCCCAGAGACACCAGGAGGAGGCTGCCTTTGCCCTGGCATTTGGGTCCCTGAGAACACATAGTTCAAGATGCCACCAGACTAAATGTGCAGGCACACAAACACACACACACACACACACATACAGAGAGAGAAACAGACAGAGAGATAGAGGGAAGGAGGAAGAGGCAGAGACAGAGAGAGACATGCACACAGAGATAGAGGGGAGGGAATAAGGGGGAAGAGAAAGACTCTGAAGGCCTTCCTGGGCCTGGACCATGGTACTGGTAGATTCTACACTATCACATCTGGCTATGGCCTTTTTCTTTCACTATTACATGGACAAACAGAGGCAGGGCCCCAAAGGCACATCACCTTCAACTGTCTCCTTATTCTGGCCCTGCAGTTCCCTGGCCTGGTGGGGAGGCGGAGAAGTGGAGAAGGGGGGGCAGATTATCTTGATGTGTGCTGAGAATGGGCCTTCCCTGAGACCTCCCAGTTCCCCCCACTCCTTCCCACTCCACAGCCCATGAAGACCAGCCAAGCATGACAAGGGTTAATTGGATACCCCCAGCTGGAATCATAGACTCATAAGGCTGGAACAGAACTCCAAGGTCATCCACCCGGGGTAGAAGAGAGATTTTAATTACCCAATTCAGCGGCCTTGGAAGTACCTCATCCCTCAGCTCTAGCCCAAGTCGGGAGGCACCAAAGCCTGGAAAGGGCTGCTAGGCCTGGAACCTATCTGAAGGGTAGGCTCTGACCATGCCTGTCACATTCCTATCAGTAACCCCTCACCCAGTCCCAGCAGGGCCTAGCTTTGGGATGAACATACAGCTCTTGGCTGAATAACAGGCCAGGCTGCTGGTAGCAGGAGAGACTGTATCAGGATGTCAGACCAGGAATCAAGTGAGCAGGGCTTCCTTAATAAGGCCTCCTCATGGTCACAGGCTACTCTACACTATGCTTTATACCTTGGCTGCCTCCTTCCATGGCCCTGGGTGAATGACCCCAGGAACATTCAGGTCAGTTGCCCGGGTTCCCACTCCAAAAGTTTCTGAGCCTCTTCATACTGCCTAGTCTAACCTGTGCTACACAGGCATCTGAACTCCACTCTTGATGAGATCATACATTGAGAAACCTTCTTCCTCCCCATTTGGGGACAAAGGGGGAAAATAATCTCGTTACAGCCAGAAGATTCAAAGTCAGATACCATGAAGGACTTCCTAAAACTGGAACTTGAATCAGAGGCAGGAAGCCATGGGGACACTGGAGTCTCCTGGAATCTCCTGGTTTCTGAAGTAATAAAAGCTCCACAGGGAATTGGAAAGTACAATAGCATAAGTGTTGGGTAGGGACAGGCCAGGTGACATTTCCACCAATATCCCTAGGGCCAGAACTTAGCACGTGGGGGATCGGGCTCCCAGGATTAAGGGCAGTAGCAACCCAGCCAGTTTCCTGCTAATGGAAGTCAAGGACATTAGTGGGGGGAGGGAGGCACAGCTGACTTATGGTTGAAGCTCATGGCTGCCATGGCCTCTGTCCAGAAGCCACCCAGAGGTGGAACCTAACTGAGTCAGGCAGAGCCAACCCCTCCCTCCACAGGCAGAGAAATGGACTTCTCTTGGGAAAGCTCCAGATCGCTTGAAAGGGAATTCTGCATTACCTCCTCCTCTCTTTTAAGAGTCCTGAGGGTTCACTAATAGTTCTAAACGACATCTTCCGTGTGGAAGTTCCCACTGGCCACAGGCCCAACCTGTGTCAATTCAACCCATCCCTGTTCCCACAGCTGAGCTGTGTGTTTATCCCAGCCCAGGAACCCAAGCTTGCTCATCCTGGAAGTTCCTCTTTATATCAGCCCTCCATCCTTCCTGCTGTGATACTTCATGTTCTTTTCCTTTTACCCTACCCCAATGTGGAAATGAAGTCCTCTTTGGTTCCTGAAATGAAACAAAGCTTGCATTTTACAATGAGCTTGTGGATCAGGGGGTAATCACAGTGGCCCACCACCTCCATTTGCCACCACTGCCAGCCTTGCCAATTCCCTCCTGAGAAATGGCCCAGGCTGTGGGGATTAGAGGAAAAGTCTAGAAGCAGGCTGGCTGAGCAGAGCTGAGGACAGAAGACAGAAAGAGGAAGGGGGAAAGGAGGGAGGACCAGGCCAGGGCCGCCTTTGGGTTAAGTCAGATAATAACCCTAAACCACCTGCCGCGTGAGCCGAGTATAAATCACTAATCGGTTTGGGACTTCACAGAGGCTAATGAATTTCACTATCCAAGGAGTCTCTCCAGAGCCACACCCCCTGGCAGGTGGCCAGGCATGGAGTTGCTGGGGCCTGGCATAGGGGCAGCTTGTGGGATCCTCCAGCCTGCCCCCTCCTAGCCCCTTTTACTGCATATAGCCTGCTAGGTCTGAGAACTTAGGAAAGATAGTGAGATGAAGGGCTTGGTACAGTTGTGGGCTCCAGGGACCTGGCCACAGGTGGCCACACTCTCTGAGCTACGATGTTTGCTCATCTGTAAAAGGGGCCAACCCCACTTGCCTTGTGGAGCTGAGAATAATAAAAGCACAAAGGAAAAGTGCCTAGCCCATTGCCTGGCATGCAGTGTGTACCCAGTCCATCCAGCCGCAGTCTTCTCTGCCTCTCGTTATGGAGAGAAGGGCACTGCACTTTATGAAGGGCTGATGAAAATGGCTAGGGCAAGATGGAAGGTCCGGGGTGTGGCTTGGGGCTAGAGGACTTGCCCAGCTTGCTCAAGGCCCTAGAGTCCAGTCTCAGCACCACAGAAAATCAAGATGGGGCTGTGAACCTACGGGCTGCAAGTTCCTCACTGCCAGGGCAAGTGCTACTGCCAGCAGGCCCTACTTACTATTCCCCAACTGTGAACCAGAAGTGGCAGAGCCAGGCACCACATAGACACACCTGTCATCTCCTAGAGCGTCGAGTGACCTAAGAACAGTGGGCTAGTCTCCATGCAACTCAGGTCTGCGCAGGGAAGGACCCCATGCTGCGGTTCCTGGAGGCAGAGCAATCTCAGTGTCTCCATGCAAGTGGCCCTAGCTGTCAGGGCCCTTGGCCATGGCTCTGCCAGTGGCCTTGCCCTTGTTCCTCCCTGCCCACCATTCCCCAGCCATACACAGACTCAGAAAGCTTCTGTAGAACTGGCTGCAGCATGGAGAAGGTGGGAAGAAAACTAAAGTCACTAGAGTCTTGGGCTGGTCAGACGAGATGGCTCAGCAGATAAAGGAGCTTTCCGTCAAGCCCTACAACCTGACTTTGATCCCTGGGACCCACGTGGTGGAAAGAGAAAACCGACTCCCACAAGTTGTCCTCTGACTTCTGTATTCTGCATGCACACCATAGCACATGTGCACCTGTGCATGCACATGTGCGCGCGCACACACACACAAATAAATGCACATGCATATGCACGCGTGTAGCTTTTCAAAAGAAAATAAACTGGAAACAAAGTTCCCCCAGAAAGTCGCCACATGGGCAGGGGGAAGCCATGTGTAGTCTAGGAAGGACATCCTCAGAAGTGTCCCAGGCACACCTACACTTCTTGGTGGGACCTTGAGCCAGGACCACAGTACTAGAGTGGTGGTGTAGCTGGAGATACTTCGGGCACTGCGCTCCCCCACTTGCCCACCCCCGCTATGGTTCTGTACACTTACAAATCATCTTCCAACCTGCAGTTTAGTCTGTTCTAATGGTGCCTTTCTGCTCTGATGCACTGGGATCCTGCGCACTTTGAACCTTACCAGTAAGGCTCCTGTCTGTCCTGTATCCCACCAGTCCTCTGGCTCTGTGCTCGCTCACATTTTCTCCAGCGAGGCTGGAGCAGTAGCATCCTCCACATACTTCCTGGGGCTGGGAAAGGGGGGATTCTTGTGCTCTGTTCCTCCTTCCACGCCTGGCCTCAGTATCCACTTAGACAGTGGAAAGGGTTGGATTCACCATTTTCCAAAGGCTCGCCCAAGGTTAAGGTCATTTTGCTGGGCAGAGTAGTCAGTCTCCAAGAATGGTATCTTAGTGGGTAGGATTACAGTAGAAAATATCTCCTGAAAGGTGTGGCCAAAGATTATGACCCTAATTTATGGAGGTTTTGGACGTGTCTTTCTGATCAACTGTATGGCCTCATGTAAGCTGTCTTCTTTCTCTGATCTCTGTCTCACCATCTATAACATAGGCATAGAGTTAGCAGGAATCCTAGAGTAGATGTTCTCACTCTCTTTATCAGCTGGGTAGCTGGTTCTGAGCAGGTCGAGCCCAGTTTTGTTCAACCTTGCCCTCCTTCTCCCTGTGATTCTCCTAACAGCTGCCAAGAGGAAATTCTCACATTACCCTGAGTGTTGATGGATATGTCCTGGGCCCACTACAGGGTTCTCTGTGGCAGTGTAGGTCAACCTAGAGCAGAAGGAGGTCGTATGTGAGTCTCCAGCCAAGAATACAGGTCCCCTAAAGGGGAATTCTCACTATCACAAAGTAGGTCAAAAGAGGAGGTGGTGGTGCCAGACACCTGCTACTCCAACCCATTGGGGCTGCTCGCAAAGAGCAAAGAACTCTGTGATCCGGTGGCTTCAATGGCACACTAGCTCCCGTTCGCCGCTCTGGCAGTTCCGAAGCCCAGAATCACAGCACTGGCAGATGGGTGTCTGATGAGAACCTGCTTCTTGGTTTGCTGGAGGTCCTTTTCTGTCTTTGCATGGTTAACAGCAAGCTCTCTGGGTCTTTTCTCTTTTTAGTAACGTATCCTTTATTTGTTCTTGGACAATTCATACAGGTAAACAGTGGTATCTTGATCATAAATCCTCCCCACTTCTCAGGTACCCGCGTTTGTCTCCCCTTCGCGTCCTCTCTGGTTTTTGTAACCCACTGGATTCAATTAATGCTACCTGATGGAATGTTGATTATCTGGTTGGCTTGATCTCATGCAGGTCTTGTGTCACGGCAGGTGAGCTCATGTGTGCAATGCCATGTCAAGAAGACAACATTTCACAGCCCCTCCATCTTCCAGCACTTGCATTCTTTCTGCCCCCTCTTCCGCAATGCTCCCTGAGCTCTGAGGGGTTTTATATCAGTGTGCTACTTACAGCTGGGTACTCAATAGTCATTTATTCTTTTGCAACTCCCCTCACTAACTGATGTTGACTATGGAGAAGCTTCCTTGGCTAAAGCGGAGAGCAGCCCTAATCTATGGGGATAGGCATAAACAATTCAAAGGCAGCTGGACAACACATCCAACACAATAGCTGTAGCTCCCCCACCTCACCTGAGGGCCTATGGCTTCTGAGCTATAGGATTTGACCAGCATTGTACTATCAGGTATGAATGCCCTCCTGTAGAACAGGCCTCAGGTCCAATCCAAACGCAGCTGTCCCCGTAACCTTCATACCTCTATATACCTATACACCAACGGATATATCATGCCTGACAGGTTGGTATTCTAGCATGTAGTCTTTGCCTCTAGCTAATACCATCCATAGCATTCCTCACTCTATGGCCTGCATAGCACCTTTCAGTATTATGAAAGCTAGCCAGCAGAGAGGAGCTCTCAGGTCATTTCCAGCTTGATTTCGCTATGTAGTGCAATCAAGGTGTGCTTGTGTCTTCAGCAATAGGGTTAAGACAGGCTTTTGCTTTAATTGTAAACAAAAATCTGCAGTGAAATTGTTGGGCTCTCTGTAATTCAATCAACAATTAAGATGAACTATCATAGGTCCAACCCTACTCTATGTGACACCCAAACACATCTCCTTAAACTGTAGCATTCTACACTTAGTCCCTGGAAGGCTCATGGCCTCTCACAATGCAAAATGTATTCAGTCCATCTCCAATGTATCCAGTCCACATGATCTTAACAGTTCTATGATTGCGCGAAAGTTCAAAGTCTCCCAAGGCAAACATTTAGCTGTAAGCACGCATATGCTTTTTAAAAAGTTTCATACTCCCAAGACACAGTGGCATAGAGTAAACAGCCTCATTCCACAACAGAAGCCTGGGGGACTAGAAAGGCAAGGTTCGATCCAAGCAACTGAAGCAGGCAAGACAAACTTTAGATCCTGTCACTCCGTGTCCACTGAGGCACATGGCAGTAGCCAAAGATGGGCTTCAAAGATCTGAGCAGCCCTGTCCTCCGACCTTGCCATCTACAGCCCGCATGGGCTATCTCTGGGGCTGCCTCTGCTGTTCCTTGCAACTCTATCAGCAAATGTTCCCAGTTCCCAGCATCTCCGTGGGAATGCGGGCTGCATGGCACTGCGCAGATAACCTTCTCTGCCTTTCCAGCTTCCCTCTTAATAGTATCACCTCTCACCTTCTTGGGGGCTGCCTACAGAAAACCTGACCCCCTTAAGCATTGCTTAGCCTACCAGGCTTTTCTCTAAAGTCTGAGAGCAAGCCTCCATGACCCCCGTGACTCTTACATCTTATGTGGCTGAAACCCCAGCATCATATGGATCATGTCAGGGTCTGTAGCCAGTGTGAAAGGCCCTGTGATAACAGAGAGCCTAGAACCCTCTTCCCCAAGAAGTCTTTGAAATACGTTTAGCCTTGAGCCTATGATGGGTGGGGTCACGCCAGTTTCTGAAATTCCCTCCTGATTCAAAATTTTCTTTAGCTCCAACTCTGCAGCGGTTTTTCTGAACAAACTGTACATTTTCCCACCTTTCTCCTTTGCTTTTT
>LOJH01000018.1:0-32714 GCA_001685095.1 Ellobius talpinus | reverse complement strand
TGAATTGTGTCTAAGACACATTTGAGAAAAACTAAGCATTCTTAGTGCCAGCTGCTGCTAACCAGTCCTTTTAGGCCATGTGGGAGCCAATGAGTCATCAAGAACACAAACCAGAGTGAGTTTTTAATGATCAACACACCCAGGGA
Organism: Ellobius talpinus; assembly: GCA_001685095.1. NCBI lineage: Eukaryota > Metazoa > Chordata > Mammalia > Rodentia > Cricetidae > Ellobius > Ellobius talpinus. The sequence continues at coordinate 32,568 of LOJH01000018.1, read as the reverse complement.
TAAAATGGCATGCCTTGGTGACATGGGCTTTTATATCACTCCTTGTGAAAACAAATAACAATGAGGGGTTTGGGGGGATGGATGTCCCCTCTCTAGATCACAATGGGCATCAGGACCCTGCTAGATGGGGGGCAGATGCTGCCTTCTCGGTGTCTTGTCAGAGGACAGATGATAAAGGAGGCCAATGTCTTCTCTAAAACTAATCCTGACCCACAGAAAAGACATGGTTGGGAAAAGGCAGCAATGGGCACCCTAAAAAGAAGCAAGGAAGTTATTCCTCATCAAGGAGAGCCAGGCCTGATTATCCAACCTGGCATGTTCTTAAGCACTAGGGACATAGCACCAAGGGAAGCCTGGAGAACAGTGCCACTTAAGGAGAGGTGACTTTAAGATTCTTAGAATGGAAGGGTCACATGTAGCCTGAAAGCAGTGAGCAGAAATGGAATTTGCCATATATTAAAGAGCAGAGAGGAAGAGCTATGTGAACTCATGTGAAAGCAACAGCTGGTATGTAGGACTAATCAGAATCCCCGATCCTCCCTCTCCCACTGAAATGCTAGTATAGACTGGAAATGCCCAAGATCTCCAGCTCGCAAAGGCCCTGCACATATCCAGATACACCTAGGAGTCTTGCGTCTGTGGAACATTGCCCATTGACCAGCTACAATGGCTGCAAGCTGGCATCACAGGGTGAGAAGAGATGACCCCTTGTCCCTGCCACCTCTACACATATCCTGGCCCCTCTAGGCCAGGGGGACCCTGTTGGTATAACTTTCAACTAGCTTCCTCAAGCTCTGCAAGATTTAGCCTCTTTGGAGGCTATGGCAGGAAGAGTTGTGAGTCCCAGGCCAGCCAGGCTATATAGAAAGACACTGTCTCAAGTGAATGAGCAAAATTATTCTCCCAAACACACAGAATGTGGCGGACTAACAAGTCATTTGTCCCCTTGGCTTCAGTGCACACATCCTCCAGGCTGCCTGTTATCTTCCTTTTACAGATAAAGAAACCAAGACTTAGAATGGAAAGTCAGGTCAGTGTGAAGTTGGCCAAGACCACACCGCACCACCACTGGCACGGTGACCAAAGGCAGTATGGGCTCTGCTAGGGGTGGGAATCATCCATCCTGCCAAATCCCCTCATGTCCCAGAGAGGGCCAGGGACTCACCCAAGGGCACACAAGAAGAGACAGAACGCAAAGCCATGTCTTTGGCCTCCTAGCTCTGGCCTGGAGCCACTTTACCAGATCGCCACAAACTTTTACAAACCTTCCTCCAAGCATGCACACAGTGCCTATTAAATTAGTCTTCTTGGCCTGGCCAAAGTCCTCTTCCCCTTCCCCCATCACCCTCCATCCTGTGACCCACCTCCCTCCCTCCTGCTTGGTGCCTAATCCCAAGTGTCCTTTTCACATCCTCACCCTCCCCTCCCCCAGCCTGTTCTCCCTAAGAGTGGGCCTCTCCCAGCCTCCCCATCTCCTGCTTCCCACCCCCTTGCCCCCAGCCCTATAGAGTGTCATAAACTCTAACGAAACCCCATCAGGGGAAGAAAAGGAGCAAAAAGTGCCTAATTGGCAGGGGCCTGGAAGCCCTTGGTCCCCATGGTGGGATTGATAAGGTTCCTGGGAAGCTGTAGGGGTTTGGAGAGAGGAGGGGGAGACTGGGGGCCTGCCTGCCAAATGTAGCCAATTAATGTCAGTGCTGCCTTTCATGCCAGCCAATTAAGTCCCACATACTTGTCACCAGCCCTGGGAAGGGGGGGTGGGGAGGGCGGGGCAGGGAGTTTCAAGGGAACAACTAATTTCCCTGCAGCCCTCCAATAATGCTGCCTTCAAATGGGGAGAAGGTTCTGGGGGAGCTGGAAGGTGGATGGGACCTCCAGGGGCAGGTGTGAGGGATGAGTTGAGAATTGGGATCCCCTGTAGGGTCTTAGCTTGAACCCCTGGGAGAAATGGAAGACAGCATTCAGTTCAGAAGCCATGACTTGATGGAAACTAAAGCTTTCCTACATTCTGCTCTGCAGTAGTCAAACCAGGCACTGGCCCGAGCTAGGTCATTTACCCTTCACAGCAACTTCTGGGCACTCTGGTCATTTATAGAGAACCTGCACAAGATCATTTGGCTCAAAATGGCCAGGCCTACCAAGGTCCTGTGATCCCTTGACATCTCGCTTCAGCATCCAGGAGCCGTTTTCTCATAGTCATCAGCCCAAGAGAGTATCCTAATAGCAGAGCACAGAGCTGCCTCATGAATAGGGTAGATGGAAGGGGTACGATAAAGGAGACCGTGTCTCCATAAGGATGGTCATCAGGAAGCCAGGGATGATCTCCAAGCGCTCCAAGGTTGCAGCTGCTCAGATAGAAGGGACATTTCCATGACATAGTAAGTCATGCTTAGTATGAGGATCTCCACAGTTCTTCCCTTGAAGTCCAGAAGCTTAGGTGGGTGGGCCAAATTGCTGGCCAGGGGAAGACTTGGAAGAATTCTGGAAAGGATGAACTGAGAAGAGGTGGGAGCTGGAGGAGTAGGCTGGAAGGGCACTCCCAGGGCAGGAAAGACAGCCCTGGTGAGAAAGGGGCAGGATGAGAAGTAGCAAGGCCTGAACGGGATAGATCTGCCATTCCAATCCTTACTGAACCACCTCTGCTCTAAGTGATCTTTGGTGAGCCCGGACCTCTCTGCAAGCCTCAGTTGCATCATCTGTGAAGTGGGAATGAGCAGAGTACTCACCTTGTGAAACTCTTACAAGGCTCAAGGGAGAGGAAAGATAGAGATTGGAACCTATGAGTGGCTGGTCAGGGTGGAGGTGCTCCTGGACAAGGGTCGGGCAGGGGCAGATGTGCCCAGGAACTGGCTCCACAATGGAACCAGCTGCCCCTCAGCCTTAGATGTAGGCAGAGACATCACAATGTGTACATTGTCATGCAGATGCTCTACCCACTCCCCCCCACCTCCAGTGGGCCCACTAATGACCCTGAGAGTTGGTTGGAGGCTGGGGCAGGCTAATTACATGGCCCGCCGAGACCCAATAATTACACAGCAACTTGTACAGAGAGGGTGGCTAATTGTGTGACAAGCTGTGAGGGGAGGGCTAGGGCGCCCCTAGAGCTAATGAGCTTCCCCTAGAGTCCATGGGCCAGGGCCAGGGCCAAGAGGGGATGTGGCAGGCAGGGCCTTCCCATTCCCAGCCCCCTATGGTGCCCAACTCCTGGGAGGGTGGCAGGGCGTGCAGGAGGGAGGGAGCAGTGATTAAGAGCCAAGGCTCACCTCAGACCTGTCTCCTCTTGCCAAGTCTTGCTCAATGCCACACCTGGTCGGGTACCATGGGCCTGGCCCTCTCAGGAACAATCCCCCACCCCTCAAACCTCCCTCATCCCAGGGTGGCTTCGGTTCTCCCAGGCTTGCCTCCTACCCCTGGCTCTAGCTGGCTAGAACACAGTGTGTCCATGGCAGGGAGAAAATAGATCTGAGGTACCATTTAAACTGATAGGACCCTTGATAATCCTGCACCTCAGCTCCTTCTTGTAGGGCCAAGAACTCAAGTTCTGGTAAGGGCCAGAGTCCTGGGTTACCCTCACCCTGTCATTTACTCTGTGCGGCTTTTCAGCGCTTCACTAAAAAATGCCCCAGGTGCTCTGAAGGTCTTGAGGGGTGGCCAGATCTGGCTTCTTTACAGCCCTTCCGCTTTCAATGTATGTGACTTCTAACGAGTCCCTTTGCTTCTGGGGGCCCTTTCCCCCACTTGTCAGCTGACATAGTTAAGAGGATGAAATGAGCTAATGGCAGTGCAGTCTGGGCCTGAGTGCCTGGTGCAGTGCGACACCCACCCACATTCCCTCAACCGTGCATCGAAGGAATCCATGACCACACCCCCCACTCATCTCCACCTCCATTTCAGGCTCAATCCTCATCCCCCCTCATTAGTAGCCACCACCCCACCTGCCTGTGCCCACACCAGCCATCACTGACACTGCCCCCATCCCTCTCTTTTGTCTGATGCTAGAACTGAGCTGAATAGAAGGGCAGGATCCCCACATTTCCGGCTCTCTTCCCCCAGACACAGCACCCTTCTGAGACAAGGCTTCAAGGTAAAGCAAGGCCTGCATCCTCTTCCCCCAGATGCCCGTTTCTAACCCTCTCTAGTTCACTTCTCAACTTTTGACATTTTTGGAACCCCCCACCCACCGAAAACAACAAGCAGGTGGTAAAGGCAATGAAGTGGCTGCTGACGAGTTGGAACAGCTTAACAAATTACTCTTAATAAACTACTGGGCATGAGAGAAGGGGAGATGGAAGGCCAGCCTGCTCCCTGGGCAGCACCACTTTGCAGGCCCTGGTGCATCGGGGGCTCCCTTTGCAATCTACCTATCCAGCAGGCTCCCAGCATGCTAGGTTTGCCTGCCGGGAGACCTCCAGGGACTACATCTTCAGGCCTTATGAGCCCAGCCCTGGGAGAAGATACTGTGCCCTCAGAACCAAGAGGTCTGGATCCAAGATGTCCTTAACGGCCCTGAAGCCCAAGATGGCAGCCCTGTTCTGCCTGGAATTGCTCCCTGTGGGAAGGATGGGGACAAGGCTGGGTGCTGTCCCCAGAGCAGTTTTTTTGGCCTGGTAGCTCAACAGGGAGGCCCCAGCTTACTTGGCACCTGGCTCTTCTGTCTTATGTGTATAAGGTGTATAGAGAGGAGTCCCACTGCGGACACAACTATGACCATTTGCTCAGGCCATCAGTTCTGCTGTCTGCCTCAATATTTGTCTTCACAGAAGATACTCACGCCCCATATGCCTGTCCCACAGGGCTTCCCTCTGCATAAAATCAGCTCACTGAAGAGAAAGTGCTTCTCCGATTTTGAAGTGTCACAACAGAGTATTTGCTGGAATGGCTGCTCATTATTGTTGCTACTACGTTTTCCTTCTGAATTCCTTACCTCTCCTCAGCAGAAAGGAAAGCTTGACTAAATCGATCCAGGAATAAGGTATTTACACATAATATATCTTTTTTGTGATGTGGGGCTACACTCAGGGTCCTGCACAACCTAGACAAGTGCTTTACCACAGAGATACACTCCACCAGACCTGGTCTATATCTCCTCATATTGGTGCTTCAAAGGTGTTGCTCTTGTCCCTCTTGTGAATGGAAAAGCTATGGCTTTGAGAGATTAGTTGACTTGCCCATGGTCACACAGCTAAGATGAGGTGTTTTACTCTGAACCTCATTTGGATGTCCCCTACATACCCTATACCCTCCTAGGCATCCCATTTCCTAGACTGGAACTCACTAGCCTGGAGAGGCAGGGGTGTCCACAGTGAAAGTTCAGGAGCCAGGCTTCAGAGTGGGTCCCAACTCCAGGGTGTGGGCTCCAGAGAACACTGGAACTGAGATGCTGTGGAAGACCTGAAACGTTGCTAAGCCAGAGGAGCTACTGCCCCTAGCATGTGCTATTAGGCCACTAAGTCCCTCAATTAATCCCCGTACGAATCTGTTCCTTGCCTCTGTCTCCTTCCCTCTAGCTTCTTCCAGCCTCAGCCCATGAAGTACCTACAGGCTTGAGAAGGATGAAGGCACCCCTGGGTCTCCTGGTGCTGCAGCAAGGCCCCAGGTTGCTCCCTGGGGTGCTGTACTTTTCACCCTTCAGAGAAGGGGATCCAGCTTGCTCTGGCTTTCTTACCTTGGATCTATCCTCCCCCCTCAATCCTTAGACCCTCTACTCTTTAAAGGTATGCATTTCATTCAATAATTTATTGAGACCTTTCATACATACCAGGCTCCTATCGGAAGTCTAGTGATTCCCAGGACTCCCAAGGGAGTTCTCAGTGCAGAAGGAGAGGGGACAGCTGCATTGGTGGCATATGTGCTCAGTTCCACATGATAGTACTTCAGGAGCTCAGAGACAAGACCACGACGGGCATGGGCAGATACACATGGATGTAGTGCCAACAGGGACTTGGTCCCAGTGGAGGGATGATGGTGAGGCCGGGAAGCATATGACGGATTCTTCCTTGATGTGCCCATGATCACGTGAGGAACATATGAGTGTCAGGGTGTGCATATACTCATGGATATGATCACACAAAACTCCCATGTGCCTGGGCAGCAACAGCCACTTCTGATGGGCACTAGGGTCAGCACATGTGCTACAGGATGTCTGTGTTTGTGGCTTGGACAGTGGATTCAAAACTATCCTCTACAGAACTTCCTGGGTTCTCCAGAACCTCTAAAAGTCCCATGCCTCCATGCCCTCTCTGTTCCTGCAGACATGGGGTTGGAGACAGTTATTTTTTTTCTCTAGCTGGCATGGCCCTGTTTGCATTTGGCCCCTTCAGCCACACTGCCAGCACCTCAAGAGGAGGGACTAGGGTTGGTATTTCTCTTGAAATTACTTGTTCACAAAGTACCAAGGACCACACCTAGACAGAGCTTCCAACAGAACATTCGTGGACATAGCTCTCAGTCAAACAAATGACTGGATTCCGGATAGGCGTGGACTCCTGGAGCTGGATGCAATTCCTTCACTGACAGGGTCCCTTCACTATGCTCTGGTGAACCCTTGCCACAGCCAGACAAGGGTGGTAGACTAGCCACGTTGGTCTGCTTAGACACCTCTTTCTCCCCCGCCCTGCGTACATCTTCAGCCTGTCTCAGATTGCTGCATGGCCAACTCAGTGGTCTTGGCTTCCTTCCTGGCCTCACCAAAGCCTATTCTTCATGTAACAGTGAGGAGGGTCTTAAAGTCAGGTCCTGCCATTCTACCTGCAGCAGCTCCCATCTCCTTTACAGCAAAAGTCTTTCTCCTTCCCACAAACCTTACAGTAGCCCCACAGGACGCACCTTCCATCTTGCGCCACTCCCAACAATTGCTCCTCTGGTCACACTTCTTGCCATCCTCCCTGGGCCCACTCCACAGCCATGCGAGCCTCCTTGCTCATCTCCAGCACACCAGACACCCTCTGCCCTCACAGGACCTGTACACTTGCTTTGCTTCCTGTATGCAGGGCTCTTCCCAACAATCGACACCCGACTAATTTCCTCTTGACCCTCACAACCGTCATTTCTCCCATAATGCTCTCAAAGAGGCTCCTGGGGACCACTCTAGTTGAAACTGGAGATCCCCGCCTGCTCTGCTGAGGTGGTCGCTAGTCTTCCTCCATCGTCTTTCTCCTTGGAGCAGTTCTCATGTCTGTTTTGCTGCATGGGAATGCAGCTGCACGAGGATCTGTCAGATCTAATCACTGCTATGTTCCAGCTCATTGGAAGAATGCAGCTTAAGACAGAAGCCCCAAGAACCAAAATCTTTAGGATATAGGAGTAAGCTTTCCATAACGTTTGGGATATAGGTGCTCTGGTCCCTATTTCTAATGTTACCCAACCAGGTCTTCTCCCAGGATACTGTTGGGCTCCTCACAGATAGAGATAGCTATAGATCAACAAGCACACTGTGCATGAGCATACACTATGTGTGCGTATGCTCACACATGGGCAGCCACCTACACTGCCCACAACTTTTTTTGGCCCTGTCACTGGTCTACAGCTCCAGAGAAGCTCCAGGCTCTGTCCCTCCCCTCCTAAATTTCCCTCCACTCATTTCTAATTTCTCCCATGGATCCCTTCCCCTTTCTGGGCACCTAGCCTCGACCTCTCTGCCCTCAAGGTCCTCCCTGTCCTTTTCTTGAGTCTCCCTTCAGTGCTTATAGGCCCTATAATCTTCCCCCAGGCTGCCAATTCCTGCATCTCTCCCGTCAGCATCCCCAGGTCCAATCTTTCATTTCACAGGCCCTCAGCTGCTGTCACCCTGCACTTAAGGTCTCTGCCATGCCCTACTCCATCATGTTGGTGACATCCCCACTGCTCTTGCCCCTGTCTCCTCGTTGCCCCATGTCTGTTGCTTTCCCTATCCCACTCATTGGCAATTGCTCAGGCTTCAGCTCTCCCAGTTTCTGCATTTCTGCCTGGCCTTTATGCCACCTGCAGTCCCAGCATCCCCAAGGGCTCTCCACACAGCCACTCACTAATTAGGTCAATTATGAGGTCAATTATCTAGCCCTCTCCAACGTTGCCTGCATTGCTCCACACACAGAGTCCTCCAACACTTCCAGGGGCTCCAGGCAGCAGATGCTGCAGCCTTTGCTGATTCTCCTGCAGAAGCCTCAGCCTGTCTCCAGTCCACGCAACTGCTTAGTCCAGAGAACTGTGCAGGGGGAAGAAGGTGCTGAGACTTGAGAAGAACACAGGGACACCATGGAAAAGCCCTGCAGGACACCAAGGTCAGCTTCCCAAGGCTGGGCCACCAGTGGAGTCAATCACCAGAGATGGGACATGTTCATGTGTGTGCATATTTGTATAAGAGAGTAGGAAAGACAAGTTATACTACAAACGAACCTTTGCTTTCTTTGAAGTCATGAGCTTTAATTACCTTGGAGATGGAAGGGACTGTGGAAATGATTCATTTTGAAGAACTCGTCCTCTGACACATGGAAGCTGTCTGGAGATGCTGGCCATGAACTTGAAGCCAGAACCTCTGATCCCATGACTTTTCTAGGCTCTTGAGAAAGTCTACCCACTCAGGATGAGCCCATGAAAGCCTCCATTTTCCCTCCCTTTTCCCCAAAGTCTCAGTTTTCACATTGTGACTGTCTTGCTTGCCTGTCCAGTCGCTTGGAAGCTAGTGCTAAGAAAACCAGCGCCATTGTGGCCATGAGAGCTATAACTATCCAGGATCCTGGCATCCATGCGTTCTTCAAGCTCATTGTGCCAACTGAGAAATGTCCATGGCCCTTGGTTGGCTGAAGCACGAGGGAGTCAAGCAGGTCTGAGGAAGGAAGCAGAGGAGAAAATAACAAAAGGACACAGGCTAGAGGGGAGATGAAGGCTAGAGAAAGACACTGAAGACAGCGAAGGGAAGCACACTGAGCCAGGAGAGCTTGCACTGCTGTGAGGCCCCATTAGCTCCAGGGCTGATCTTCTCCACTCTACACAGTAAGACTGAGACTGCAGATGAGGAAGGGCTTGCCCCGGACATCACTGCAGGGCACTCAACACCCTGGCTCAGGAGCCACCTTGGCAAGGGAGAGGTCAGGAGGAACAAGATGACAACTTTCAAACCTCTATGTCATTGGCCATAAAGACACTCATTACAATAATTATATCAGGAAGTGTGTGTGTGTGTGTGTGTGTGCGTGCGCACATGTGTGTATGTGTGCACATGAGAATGCTATAGTACACGTGTGGCGTTATGACCCAAACTTGGGTGTTGGTCGTCACCTTCCACCTTGTGTGAGGCGGAGTCTCTCACTCACTGCTGTGTGTGTCAGCCTAGCTGGTCCATTCATTTCTACAGATGCTCCTCTCCCATCTCCCATCTTGCTGTGAGAATACCAGGGTTACAGATATGGGCCATAATGTCCAGCTTTCTGTGGGGACTGGGGATAGAAGCCCAGACCTTCATGTTTCTGCAGCAAATGCTTTGCACTCTGAGCCATCCCCAACCCATAACAGGGACATTTTAACAATAACAGTAGAGAATTGAGTAGGAAATGCCAGGTTCCTCATAGTGTTGAATACTTTGTAACAAAAAGATTGCAATTATTTTCTGACATGAAATATAACTCAATCTACCTTAAAGAGCGTTTTATAAGGGGCTGGAGAGATGGCTCAGTGGTTGAGAGCATGTATTGTTCATGCAGAGGACCCAAATTCAATTCCCAGCACCCACATCAGGCAGCTTACAACTGCTTGTAACCCCAGGTTCAGGGGATGCCCTCTTCTCAGGCACATGCACATATACGGACTTACACACATATACAAATAAATAAATAATAATAAAAATATTTTTTAAAAGAATAGTTTATAAAATTAAAATTGCAAATACGTTCATAAGGGGCAAACAGGTAGAAATAAGTCAAAATGTTACTATTAGTTATCTCTAACCAGATTATGCAAATAATTGATGGCATCCTTTGTATGTCAATATCTTTGACACTGTTGTTGAACAAACACGGATAGCTTTTTGTAACAAGGACAAGAAGTAAAAAGTTATTTGTAAATGTTAAAAAAAAGAAAAACAGTTTCTATTCCCAGTTCCAGCTCCATCTTCTTCCATGCACTAACCCTCACCATTATCCTGCCCGGGAAGCTTAGCCCAGAGCCAAAAATGGGGTCACAGGCTTTTCCTGCCCCTATGACCCCTGAAAATTTAAGTCCATCATGTCTCTGAATTCCAGGCCTTTCTCTTTTCCTCCAGAGGCATGACCCAGCCCAGGCTATGGCATAACCTTGGTCCAGGGCCCTGTAGCTTGCCCATGGGCCTCTCCCCAGCTAGGGTTTCCTCGCTTTCCTCATAATGCCAGCAGCATAGATGGGACTTTGGTGACAAGTCCCATCTAACCATGTGTCTCTGGCCTGCAAACCAAGTTGGTAGATCCTAAATACCCATGGAGAAAGATGGAGTCTCTGTGTAAACCTTGTTTCCCAGGTTCCTCTCTTATAAAGTGGAAGGGTGCACACAAACGCGTGCACACGCGTGCACGCACACACACACAGCACTTTAGCAGAAGCCCTATCCATGAAGCCGCCCCATTCACCCCAGTCCATTTCTCCCTATCTGTCTTCCTTGAGAGTCTAGTGGTCAGAAATTAACTCTTGTGGTTTGGGAGTAGATTATGGGGCTCTAATATGGGCAGCCACAAGAGGCATCATGATGAGTCCTAAAGCAGCAAGAACAGTTGGACCTTTTTAACGGGACTGGTGAGCTCCCAATCGGATACAAGTAGCAACTGTCAGAGTCCCAGCACACCACGGTCTCTGCATCAGCCCCCACAGTAGAAAACACTATCTTCCTCAGTCTGCAGATCCTCCCCTCAGCACTGAATACATAACTCATTCCAAAATGTACCACCCCTTGAACCTCTTTTCACCTGCAGAGACCTCTGCCTGGACCTGTAATGGAGGTCTGAAAACAAACACCCTCCCCCCCAAGGATAAGGCCACAGCACAGCGAATAGAGCCTTCCCCGAGTATAGCTGCACGACACAAGGACAGTGTGGCTGTGAACAGGGAGGACACTGGTGCCACCTTGGCCCTTTATATGGCCCGGCTCTGCCACTTTCTAGCTGGGTGGCCTGGCTACAACTTAGCTCACTTCTCCGAGCCTTGCGTCCCTCAACTGGAAAATAGGAATTCTACTCGTGCCTGCCTCATAAGGCTGATGGGGAGATGAAGGGAGATGATGTGCCTGAAGTGTTTAGAGCAGCGCCTGCCAGGAGGGTGAGAGCTATGGAGGTGTTTGTTGTTATTTTCACAAGTCATGAAAATGTATACCTACATATACACAATTCAAAACCTTTTTGCAAAAGTGATAGATGTGTGTGCGTTCTCTTGTGTATGTTGGGGGTGGGAGTGACCTTATGAATAAGTGATTATTTAAATGGTATGATTTAGAGGAGACTCCCCATACCTCTACCCATAAATGGCATGATTGCCTACAATTCCACCAATATGGCATATATGATTTGAGTACTGCGGACCATTCCTCTTCTACAATCCCCCTATTAAAATGCACATCCCCCTTGGGGGTGTTAAGCCTTATCAGCTAACACCTTAGTTGTCAGCTAACACCTTAGTTATCAGCTAACACCTTAGATATCAGTTAACACCTTAGTTGACAGCTAACACCTTAGTTGACAGCTAACACCTTAGTTGACAGCCAGCTGAGAGCAAGACCCGGTAGGACTGGTTTTTGGAAGAAGGAGGGCAGGAATAGTAGAAATAGAAGGGTTCCGGTGGGGTCAATAGGAAGGAAGCAGGCCGGAACCCTACTAAGTTCTCAGGGTTGCAAACCAACTGGTTCTGCCTTGTGCAGAAGAGAACATCATTTCTTCCAGCTGGTGTCACCAGGTGTGTGTGTATGTTCGGGATGGCAAGTCAGGGAGGAAGAGATCTTGCACCAGATGTTCCCCAGAAGTTGAGGAGGGTTGGCACAGCCAGCAGTGGGTGGCAGTCGAGAGCTAAGATCCCTGCCCCCCCACCCCCACCCATACTGCAGCTCTGGTGAGTGTGTGTGTGCTGTCTAACTCAGCCTGCCTCCCTCCACTCAGCCAGGGGTGACACCGATGGAACCTGGGGTGAGAAAGTACAGGTACGTGGTCTTGGGGACTGTCTCTCGGCAGGCCTAGGGCTGGCCTCCGATTGGGCCCTAAGAGGCTACTTCCCTGCCATTGACCTTAGAGGTCAGCACTGGCAGCTCCTGCTCTGAGCCATCCGTGTCTCTGGCATTTATCATTCCATCCAAAGTTGTTCCTGTTTCCTGCCTGGACCATTCCTGTGTGTAATGAAAGCCATAAGCTCATTAAGTTGGGGTGAAGAAGGACTTCCTTTGATTTGTCCTCAATTTACCTCCCTCCAACTTCAAAGAGGCCTCCCACATCCACAGAGCTGTAGCTTTGATGGCCAGAGTTGAGGCCCCTGGGTTCACAGTGTTCATAATTTAGAACATTTAAACTCAACTTATTCTAACCCATGTTGAAGACCAAAGAATCTTGGAATTGCTGAGCCGGAAAGACATTCCAGAAAGAACCTCAGAAACCAGAGTGTCCCACTACACTCTCCCCATCCCCTGTCCATCATTCAGATAAGGAGGCCAAGGCCCTAAGAGGTTATTAATCCCTTGTATAAGTACACACTGATAGTGTGGATAAAAGGCTTCAGCATGTATTCCCATAGGGAATCCTCAGAACAATCCTGCAAGTAAGCCATGATTATTATGCCCAGTTCTGGGTGTAGAAATTGCATAAGAACTTTCCTAACTCTCAACAAGGATGGAATAGGTGGATTCCAACCCCAGACCTCTCTAGATGGTACTTCCAAACAGGACAGAGTGCTTAAGTGCATGAGCTTTGGAGTCAGATAGAACTGGAGTTGTCCTCATTATGCGTCTTCTTAGCTATGTGCTCTTAGATTGGCAGAAAGCTTGTACCCCAGTTTCATATCGTAAAAAACAAGGAAACAGCTACTACTATTATGGGATGATGTACTGGAAAGGCACTTATCTGGTCAACCCATAAAGATTCAGTGAGCATCTACTACATGTAAGGCACTGTTCTAGTGTCTGAGAGTATAGCTGTGAACAAGACCGGGACCAGCTCCTGCTCTCATGGAGTTCCCAGTGTTGGAGAGTGGAGAAGGACATCCACGAAGAACTGACAAGATGTCTTTTGCTAGTGGGGAGAGGTGGGAAGGAGGCAAAACCTGGAGTGTAATAGAATATGACAAAGCAGAAGGTGATGTTTTGGGGGGGTGCGCACGCACATGCATGCGTGTGTATGTGTGTGTGTGTATGCGTTGTTTTTTTTCTTTTTGAGACTTTTGAGACAGAGTCTTGCTATACAGCACAGGCTGGCTTTAGCACTCCGGTCTCCCTGCCTCTGTCTCCCAAGTGCTATGTTTACAGACCTGCAGCACCAAAGCCAGGAGGTGACTTTAGATTGAGATGTTATGGCAGGAGATAACTCAGTCAGCAAAGAACTTGCCTTGAATGCATGAAAACTGGAGCCCGTGTAAAAACACCAGATGTGGTGGCACAGGCCTGCCATCCCTTCTGTTCGGAGAGGGAGGCAGAAAGATCCCGGGGGCTTGCTGGACAGCCTCAGATCTGGGTGAGAGATCTTCTCTCAAAGAAAGAGGGACTGTATTTCTGAGGATGACACCCAAGATTGTCCTCGGGTCTCCACACTTCATATGACTGGACACGCATGTGCAGAGAGAAAGAGGAGGAATGAGAGAGAATTTTGACCTGCGAACTAAATGAAGACAATGAGCTTGCCACGTGATGTGTGCCAAACAGAGGGCAGAGCAAGTTCAAAGGCCCCAAGGTGAGAACTTGGATACCTTCCACTTCATATCTCTTGCCCCGGCCATTCAGCTGAGCTCCAGGCAACCTGACACCTCTGCTTAAATATCTAAAGGGATCTTGAACTTAACCATGGTCAAAACAACACTCTCAATTTCCCACCAGGCCTTCCTTCCTGCGGTGTTCCCCATCTCAGTGAATGACACCACTATGTACTCAACTGCTCCAGCCTAGGAACTACCTTTGAATTTTCCCCACTTTCTAGAGCCAATACCCGATCCATCAGACAAGTGCGGCATTTTTGAAGCCACTCCCGGGAAGCCTGTTCCCAGTCACCATCCTCACTCACGCAAGCTAGCAAAGGGACTACAGGACAGTCTCCCCTCACCGCCTTCTCTGCCACAACTTGTCCTCATCCTGGAGACCTCAGTGAGTTTTCATTTGAAAATATGAATCGGTGTGCCGATGATCCCAGCCAAGATATAAGGAGCAGCTTCAGCTACAGAGCAAGTTCAAGACCAGTTTGGCTCATGAGATCTCTAACAAACAAGGCAAACCAGATTCCAGTCACAGGCATTTTTTTGTTTGTTTGTTTGGAGGTTTTTTTTTAGTTTGTTTTGTTTTTTAAACCCAACAACCACCTGTTTAATTCTGAATAAAAGCTCAAGTCTGGGACTCAGAGTGGTCTCATGTTGCCTACTACTCCTGGGCCCTCTTAGCATGCCCATCTGGATTGCTCAGCACAATAGCACCCTCCTCCTCCTTGCCAGACTGTCCGACACAACATAGTTCTCAGCAGACAGTGAGCGCTCAGAAGATGGTAGGTGATGAGCAACAACCAAGGAGAATGGATGGAGGCCAGTGTCGGAGGAGGGGCTGTAGGAACTGTGACAAGGTGGTTGGCTAAAGTTGCCACTTATTGCTATCTATCGTCTCTCTGTCTGTCCATCCATCATTGGTCTAGCTATCTGCTTTGTTTCTTTAGACAGTCTCTCAATGTATCCCAGGTTGCCTCACTAATCCTGTCTCCTTGGGCCCAGGATTGCCAGAGTGAGCCACCATTCTTGCCTTCTGGCCTCTTCTTTCAGCCCTTACCTCTTCCCATAGAAGGAAGGCACAAAGTGTCCCCCTCCTGGCCCAGCACGCATGCCCATTCTTCCTGTAGTCTACAAAGGAGCCAAAGTCGTGAGAAGGAGAAAGTTCACCAAGCAGCAATCCAGGAAAGGGAACAGCTGAGTTACAGGAGGACCAGGGGATGCAGAACTGAAGAAACCTAGGAATGAGCCATGCAAGGAGATGATGGCCTTGCACACACATCCAAACACCAGGTGGTGGTTGTCAAGGCCCGGGATTGGAAGGGAGGAGACGACCTTCAGTCCTCCAGACATGGCTGCTTCTCACAGTGACAGCAGGGAGTGGGAGGCAGGCCAGGCAGGAGGCAGGGAGTGTAGACACTGGCTGGGGAGGCTTGGCTGGGAGAGGGTAGGCAAGCAGGAGGAGGGAAGGAGCTTAGCCATGGAGGAAGAGATTCTTTTGGATGGAGGAAGCTAGAATGCGTTCGCGGGCTGAGGGCAAGGAGCCAAGAGAGGGGAGATGATTACTGGAGCGTGGTCTCTGGGGGATGGGCTCGTTGGACTTGGGAGAAAAAGGCCACTCCATCCTCTGAGGAGGGAGTAAAGAGGACAGTAGAGAGGAAAAGTGGGAAAGAGGGACCACACTGCTCCCATGACACCCTTTCCGTCCCAGATGTCTTGCTAGCACTCACAAATGACAGCCACACACGATGCCACAAATGCTACTTCCCCTGACTTGGATCCTTGGGAAGGGTCGCACGGTGGGACCAAGTGACAGGAGGAGAGGATAAAGCTCACACGTGGTATGGCCGCCCTACCTGGATTGCTCACAGAGGTGGGTGATCACAGTAGTGGATTCTGACTGCGGAAGTTCAGTCTCCTGGCAGCCTCACTCCCGTGCTCTCTCTTCCTTCTTCAGTCTGCTAGGAGATGATGCCGCCGAAAGGCCCTCATTGGATATAGGCCTGGACCTTGGACTTCTCAGCCTCTGAGACTGGAAGAAGTAGATCTCTTCCTTCTTATAAGCTCTCAGTCTAATATTCTGTTACAAAAGTACAGATGGATCGAGAAAGGCCGCATGCTGCCCAAGGCCCACATGCACCAAGTCAGGATTTGCACCTATGTGAACACCCACTATCAATGCCTTCTAGGACCTTATGAGTGAGACAGTTTTCTTATGCCCTTTCTACAATTGGGTAAACTGAGATTAGAGATATGCCATCAGTTGCCCAAGGCCACCCAGAGCCACTGACAAAGGAAACATCTCCACAGAGATGATCATCTCCAAGTCTTCAATTGTGTGTCCGGAAGCAGCAATCAGCGCAGAAGGGCAAACCCCTTGAGTCTGTCTTAGTTCTGCCTCTGGCTGTGTAACTG
The DNA here is from genome assembly GCA_001685095.1 of Ellobius talpinus. Lineage (NCBI taxonomy): Eukaryota > Metazoa > Chordata > Mammalia > Rodentia > Cricetidae > Ellobius > Ellobius talpinus. Next base: position 16,281 of record LOJH01000018.1, on the reverse strand, counting down.
GGAAAATGGAAAGCCCCACATGGGCAATGACATGAGTTGCCCGAAGTCACAGGTGAAGGGAAGTCAGGATCTATGGCTTCCGACTTCCTGGATGTGGTGCTGCTGCCTGACTAAGCAAGGCTTGCAGAAGGAGGCTATGTGAAGTTGAAAAGAAGAGCCCAAACCTGTGGGTATGGATGGAGCCACACGCTTGGAACTCTATGGAGGCTGAGGCAGAAGGATTATGAATTCAAGACCAGCCTGGGGTATACAGCATATCCTGTATTAAAGTAAATCAAGAATGGGGTGGGCTCTAGGTCAGTGAAAGAACACTTGGCTAGCATGCGTGCAACAGGCCCTGGGCTCAATTCTCAGTACAGCCAACAACTAATCCAGAAGATAAAGAGGAGGAGGAGGAGGAGGAGGAGGAAGCAAGAATGCAGTAGACTTGGTGGTCTTGGAAAACAAGGCAATATCTGCCTGTTGGTGGTATAAAATTGAGGATCAGGAAATACATGTTAGAGGGATGGGTGAAAGAGTAGCTGAAGTAAACACAGTTTGGAGTCTGACCAAGATTCCCCACAGTGGTCCCAAATCCTCTCCCAGGGCTGGGACCTCCATTCACATTCCAATGGCCTGGAGGCTGGACCCTGGGTTCCTCGTCAGAGAGGGGTGGGGCTGATGCTCTGCTGTCACTGACATCTTCCCATGCCAGAAGAGCATCTAGAAGCTTCTACCCCAGGGGAGCCCCCAAAGCCACTCGGCCTTGCTGATGGAGGAGGAGTCCCACCTGTATTCCCGCACACCTGCACAAACCCCAGCTGTGTGGGATCTGGAAACAAATCCTTTCTCTGTTCTGTGGGCCCACACAGAAGAGCTATGTGACTGGAACTGGCCTAGTCAGGGCAGTCAAGCCTTTCAGACCCTGGGGCTTGGTTGGTTCTCTGGTGCCTGATATTTGTTTCCTTTCTTCTCGTTCTGTCTCGAACACCTTACCTATTCCATCTGTCCTTTAGCATGTGCATGGGGATGGCTCGTGCCTGTTCCCAGCATTGGGCAATAGGAGCATTCATGCATCTTACTCACATCCCTAATCCCCCCTTCTCTCTCTGTCTCTCTCTCTCTCACACACACACACACAGAGAGACAGAGACAGACAGAGAAACAGAGAAAGACAAAGAAATAGAGAAACAAAGAGACAGAAAGAGACAGTCACACACACGGGGGGAGGAGAGAGAGAGAGAGAACATGTTCACAAACAGATCTATGGCAGATACCCCTTTCTGTTAACACTGGGTACGTGTATTTCCTGCCAGAGTCTCTCATGAACAGACCTGCTGTCGTAGGGGTAGGGAAGATAAGAAAGGGTAGAGTAAATTAATTGCATCTCTCATGCTTAGCTAGGCCCCTGGGTCCAAAGAACGGGATCCTTGTTTAGGAACTGACTCACTTTGACTCCTTCTGAGCTATCTTCTCTGCTGGGCTTCTTCAGGAGGCTTAGCACTTACCCAGTGTCTAGTGTCTAGCCAAAGCTTTCTACCCATGCTGCATCATAAGTGGTCAGGGCTCAAGTGACAAGCCTCATCTTACTCTGGTGTGGAGGCAGGCCCCACAGGCCAGAGGCCACCTAGCCCTCTCCTTCCTTGGCGGAAAGAGATCTTCTAGGAAGAGAAGGTGGGAGGTATTCCCAAGAGAAAGCCGTCTTTCCCTGCCTCCCGCCAGTAAGCCCTGTGGAGAGCCTGCCAACCAAGAGGGCAAAGGGACAGAAGAGAAGAGGAGACTAGTCCCGTCAGGGTCAGGGAACCACAAGACTCCCACTGCCTACCCTATTGCTTGTCTCCACCCAGTCTCTCTTCTCTCCCCCATTCCTGCCCCGTTCCTCTCATGAAAAATTGATGGAGTATTTATTAAACTGTTTTCTCTTCAAAGGAGGTTTCAATTTTTAATGTCTCACCAGGGCTGGGGAGACACACTGGTCCAGACAGGCCATGTGGAGGGGTAGAAAAGGTCTGCCCTGGACTGGAGGAGGGGGCAGGGAAAGGGAGAATTAAAAGAGTATAGAGCTAAAAATGATAGACACACAAGAGAAGTATTTAGTTGTGGGGTGGGGGGAACCACTCTGGGGGACTGGACACAGCCTCTCCCTTCTCCTCCTGCTCTCTTGCCTCACCTGTAAGACCTTCTGTAGGGGGCAGCGAGTGTTTGACAGCTACTGTGTTATGAGACAGGGTACTAGCTAGGTGTTTGGTACACAAATGCACACAGTTGGCCATCTCACGGTGGGAGGTGAGATGATGGAGTACTATGATGGAGTACCAAGATGCAAAGACTCTAGGTCCAGCGTGCCCATGCTCATCTGACCTCATTGCTTGATTCCTGTCATATAAACTAACTCTTCAGTTTCCTTGTCTTCTGAAGGGGTCTGGGGACCCACTTGTAAGGTTGATGTATGACAATGTAACGAGACGTAAGATGTGGTAGCACCAATCTGTCGATTCCAGTGCTTAAGAAGTTGGGGCAGGAAAATTTTGAGCTCAAGGTCAAACTAGGCTGCACAGTGAGGTTCTGTTTTAAAAGAATATGTGATAAGACCAGATGCGTGTCAAAGACACATCAACAGCTAACATGTAGTGTGCCTTCAGTATGGTGATGGCAATGACATCATAATCAGGGTCCTTATTTGCAGGTGATGCAGCTGTGCCTCCTGAAAGTTAAAGGCTGAGGCCGAAAGTCACAGAGCCATCAAACAGTGGAGCTAGAATTTGGACTCGCTCTTTTCAGCTCATGCTTGTGTGTCTACTGCTTTTCAAGTGATGGAATTCTGCCTTAGTGAACATCTCTTTCAGCTGGTCTGGAGTTGACATGCAGAAAACAGGTGTTGAAGAATTGTTTCTACTCTCTGAAGTTTTGCTACTCAGTCCCCAAGTTGGTCTCAATTTATTATCTGTGACTTTACACTAACCACTTTTGTGTCAATGGAGACTAGAGTCCCCCACCTCCTTCTCTGGGCTTCTTGGCAAACAGTGACTGTAAGCAGGGAAGGCATGAGAACCCAGTTACTTGCTGCTTAAGAGTAAGACCGGCAAATCATGTCAGGATCCACAAACCTAACCCCAAAGTGCCCTTCAATATACTAGGCTGCTGATTTGGCTGTGTGTGTGTGTGTGTGTGTGTGTGCATGTGTGTGTGTGTGTGTTAATTCATGCCACTGTACTTACATAGCGGGTTAGAGGACAACTTGTAGGAGATTTTTCTCCTTGTACCATATGGGTTCTGGGAATTGAACTTGGACCATAAGGATTGGTAGCAAACACCTTTACCATGAACCATCTTGTTATTGGTCCACATTACTTTTTTAAAAAAGATACACTTATTTTTATTTTATGTGCATTGGTGTTTTGCCTGCATGTATGCCTGTATGAGTTTGCTGGATCCCCTGGAACTGGAGATAAACACAGTTGTGGGCTGCCGTGTGGGTGTTGGGAATTGAACCTGGGTCCTCTGGAAGAGCAGCCATTGCCCTTAACTGCTGAACCATCTCTCCAGTCCCCAGTCTACATTAGTTTTTGAGACACTAAACCCCAAACTTCCTGGTTCTACTAGACTGGATGACCAGGAAGCCTCAAGGATCCTCTCGTCTCCACCTTCCCAGGGCTGGGCTTACAGGCCTGTGCCACCGTCTCTGGCTTTATATTTTTCTTTTGAATTCAGGTGACTGAGACACCTGCCCAGCCCTTTGGTTCTGTATTTTGATTTTATTCCTTCATACTGCCTGCTGTACAGTCATCATGTCCTCCGTGCGGCATTTGCCTCACCAACATTTTCAAGCACAGTGCTTAGCCTAAGCTTGTCTCTGAAACCACACACCACTCCAGGAGTGGCCCCCGACTGTCAGGAAAAGATGCTAAGCCAAAGAGTCTTACATCAAAATAGGGTACATATTGACATCGACAAGCATGTGGGCTAAAGTTGAAGTTGGCATCACTGGTAAAATGTAAAGGCAACACAGTTGAAGAGCAGATGGCATTGCATTGAAAGGTTTTCCAAGCTTCCAGAAGTCAAAGCTAGCAAACAGAAACATTTCTATTGCAATTCACTTGCTTTGGGGGGCAATTGACTTAGAACCACAGGTAATATTTCAAAGGTCATAACAACATTACTGAGTAAACATGGCAGGAACAATGAGTTGGAAATAGATTCCCATATTAATCTCCCTAAAATAGATGACTTCAAATCTAGCAAGGAGATGAATGTTCTCAAAGGCTACAGAAAGCTATTTTTCCCAGTAGCACGGGGAAATGGCTAGTATGGGGGAAACCACCAACGGGAAATATTGGTTTTACATCACTCTGTGAGTTCCACAAAGCTGCTGCTGTCACTAACGTTTGACAAAACTGTTCCTGACGTACACCCAAATCCTCAAAGATTTCTCAGTCTTGGGTCCCTGGTGGGATGGTGTGGGGGACAGTAAAGAAATACTGTATCAGAAACTGGGCAGACCCTGTGACCTCATTGCTTCCCTCTTTGAACAACAGTTTTCTCTCCTGTGCACTGGGGACAGGTGACACATTCTGGCTCCTTTCCAGGGCTAACGTGACGATCACAGGAAATCAAAGAATGTAAAGAAAGTGAGCTCAAGAAACAATATGCTGGGCCCTGCCATCTATGACCAGTGTACTTGACCTTTGCCCCCACTTTCACCATCTACAAAATGTAGCCACACCTTCCTCAGTTACATCTTGACACCCCAATTGTGAAACGTCTGGCATTTAGAATGTTCAACATATGTTCAATGTCATTATTGGTGCAAAAGCCCGGTTTGGAGAATTGTGAGACATGCCATTACCTTTAAGGTCTGCTCCTCCTCATCACTCATGGTCCAGCTAGAACAAGTCAGAGGTGGATGTAATATATAATACTGGTAAATTATCATGTTTAAATTTGTTGAAAGCAGACCCTGGAAGCAAACAGGGCTCACTTGTCCCAAACTCCAGCATGCTTATTTTCAATGTCTTCCAAAACTCCCTGTCCGGAGGCAAGCTAGCCCCCTAATTTTGTAAAGGGGAGAAAAGACATCATAGCAGATTATGTGTAAAATCACCACAGCCTTGAGAATAGCTAGAAGGTAAAGCATTAGCAAATACAGGTTACTGCTGTTTATCCCATCGTGTAAACATGCTTGCAGCCAATCAATGGAAAGACTTCCAGTCGGATTTCACAGCAAGCCACTTCTTCCCCAGTCACTCTCCGCTGTAGGTTGGAAGCCCGAAATTTGATGGTGGCCCTTTTGCTTGCGCTCTCAATTGAGCTATACCAGTTGCTTATACTTGATTTAATGATGATGTCTGTCTGTCTACATGTTACTTGCTGTTTGTTCTTTTATTTTTACTTGCTATATGTGTAATAAACCCATTCATTAAAAACAGAAAGTAAGGCTATCACAGGTCATTCTCTGAATCCTACAAAAAAAATTAAAAGTACCTGAGCTACATATTTGTCATAGAACAAAGACATAGTGGTCTCCATGAAAAAGTTCTTAAGCCCATCTCCCCTACTTATCAACTGGCTAGCTGGATCTTTTTATAAGGCCAAAAGAGTCAGCTATATTCCTGTATTGTGTTCAGTCTGTTCTGGTTTGGATATAGAGTTGCATAAGAGACCCAAGTTTGAAAGTCTTGGACTCTAGCTAGAGGATTTACTTAAGGAGGTAAAGCCACATTAAAGGAGTTAGGTCACTAGGGCTGAGTCCTTGCAGGTGTTTTGTTCTTGACCTTTTCGTATCTGTTTCTTGTCTTCCATGTGAGGTGAGTAGCCTCTGCCCATACCCCCAACATCATGAGGGTCTGCCTCTGCATGTACCCAGAATCAATGGACCCAGGAACTGTGGAGTGACCTCTCTAAAACCAAATCAAATCCTTTTCTCTGACTAGATTGCTTATTGTTGGTAATTTGTCACATCAGCAACAGTCCAACCAACTCATAGTCCTGGGAAATGGGAAAAGGAGAGAGAAATCTATAGTGGGGACATCATGGACGCACACCTCTGTGGCCTGTACTGTGTTTGGCCCAGATTTAACCTTCTGCATTGCAAATGTTTGACTGTCGCCAAAAGCTCACGTGTTGGAAATGCAATGCTCACTTTGCCAGTGCCGGGAGATGGTCATTTGTGCTTGGTCCCCATGAATGGATTTGTGTCATTGTCACAGAAATAGGTGTGTCTAGGTCAGCTTGTTATAACAGTGAGTTCAGCCTCTTCTTGTTCCCTCATTCCTGCCCTTCTGTGCCCTTCTGCCTTTGCCATGAGATGACACAATGTGAACATGCCCTCTCCAGATGCTAGCACCCTGCTTTTACACTTCCCAGACCTTCAGAAGCACACACTAATTAATTTCTGTCCATTTACAATTATCCACTGTTAAGTGTTCTGCTATAGCAGCAGGAAACAGACCACAATAACCCTGCAGAGTGTGACAGGACGATTCCTAGGCTGCTTGCAGGAGCCTGGTTTGGCAATGTTCACTCTTCTCTGGAGGTGTTGGAAAACCTCAGGTAAGAACCTGACTGTTTCTGGGCCTTACTGTCCTATGGAGGTGCTGGATGAGATCAGTACTTCTCAAGCTGAGGGTGTAATCCACAGACCATAGGACAGAAGTTCCAGGAGAGTCACCTTCTGAATAGATAGTTATTGTAAATTACAATCCAGTACAGAGCTGTATGCTGCCACATGAGAAACACTGTCCAACTGAATGCTAGCTAGGAAAATGCCTTTCAGTTGCAAACTGTAGTTGTCTTTATAAGAACAATCACCTCTATAACTGAAACAAAAGCAGACAAAAAAAATCTCATCCTCAAAGAACCTGGGCCCAGTCATGGTGGCACAGCCCTGTAATCCCGGCATTCATGAGACTGAGGCAGGAAAACCATACATTCAAGTTCACTGTGGACTATACAGAGCCAACCTAAGCTCAATGGAAGCCCTTATCTTCAAAACAAAACCAAACAAACAAAAAGAAGGGGGACAAGGATGTGATCAAGATTGGGGGCGGGGAAGGAACGGAAAAAACTTGTGGCTCCTAGTGATACAGCAGTAGACCCCCCAAGATGCCACAAACAGTAGAGAATCAGTGGACCAAGTGCTTGCCAATATGCTTTGGACAGAAGCCCACTTCCACAATCTGTTAGATATGTGTATATTTATATTTGGGGGGCCTGGCTATTCCTTCTCTTCAGGTCCCAGTTTGTCACTCCCAGACCCTCTGGTGAGCTAGAGAAGAGAGTGTCCCAATTTCTCTACCAGGGATTCCAGAGTAGGCCCGGGCTTGGAGTAGAGATAGGCCTGAGTCAGCCTAAAGCTCCACCTCTCACCGCCCAGAAGGGCCAGGGTCTTGTGTCCTAGATCAGTCCCAGTAGTTTCCATAGCTGGCAAAGGAGAGAGAAGGGCCGCTGAGATAAACCTTCTGCTGCCCTTCTAGGTATGTCCTCTAGGAAGTGGCCACTGGTTTCCAAGTGCCCTCCTCCTTCCATGTCACATGTCTCCTTCCATGCCAGGTGAGCTCACCTGGGGAAGAGAGAACTTGTTCTGCAGGTGCTGCTGACAGGAAGGCGAGAGTGTGGGGGAAGGATGTGATGGGCAGGTGAAGGTAGTTACGCATCCTTCTCTCTTTCCAGGGGAGCCCTGGCCTAGCTTGGGGGAAAGGGCACAGGGGGTTCTAAGGGAGGCTATGTGTTCCAGAGAAGACTGCCATGCTCAGCCTCAGTCAGGGACTGGCTGTCTTATGATCTCACTGCCAGAGATGTCAGCTCACTCATTGAGAAGCAGACAGGAGCCCTGTCGCTGAGATACTTGGAGAAAGTTACAAGTAAAGAGGTCCTTTGGAAACGAGAAAGCCATGTGCCCTGAGCGTAAGTGCGAATTCACGTAGAAGCGCACAAACTCCCAGCCCTCTGTGGGACATGACCCGTGTACCTATCTCATGCTCACATTTGAGCAGGCTTCAGAAGCCTGGAAGGGCTTGCTAAAACAGACTACTAGGCCCCATCCACATCCCTGACTCAGCAGTCCTAGACTGGAACCCAAGAGTGTGCATTTTTCAACATGTTCTTAGCACCTGATGCTGCCGGCCTGGGCCACACAGCTGGGAACCGCTAACAGCCCCTTCTTCATGTGTCTGTTCATGTTCTAGCTCAGGGGCTTTAGGTACTCTTAAACACAGGGAAAGCAAGTCTCCCACAGAGCCATGCCAGGAAGGACTCGTGGAGAATTTGCCCACAGCCATGCCAGGAAGGACTCGTGGATAATTTGCCCACAGCCATGCCAGGAAGGACTCGTGGAGAATTTGCCCAGTTCCCAAGCAGATCCAGGGCAGAACCCAAAATAGGATCTGAAAGTAAGTCAGGAGTCCTATTGACTCAACCGTCAGCCATGCTCCCACACTCAACCACAGCACACTCTTGCACACATGCCCAGCTCACACCTGTATAACCTAGCGGCTAAACACAAAGACACAGGCGCGAAACTGCTGAGATTGGTTGGCTGCCCAATCTTCTGATGCGTGTGGCCTTGGACAGGTCACCTAACCCCTCTGACCTTTGGTTTCCTCATCAAGGAAATTAGGGGCAATAATAATACACCACTGTGTTGCTGGAAGACTTGGAGAGATAACAGAAGGGAAGCCCTGGAAACAGAGGTCAGCAGTGACTGCAGTTTGGAGCAGTGGGCTGCCAACTCCCAGGCTTTGATAAGGGAAAGGACGAGGTGGGCCCTCTTAATGTTCTAACTTGACAAAGACTCACTTGTTGGGGGGGTGAGAGATCTAGACTCTAATGGCAAGTATGCTTCGGACTCCCTCACTGTGTACCTACAGGCTGTTCCTTGGGCTGTCCAGGCCTCACCAGCACTGTCTGTCCTATAGGGAACATGCTGGAATATTTATCAGAGCTTTCCATCAAGCATTGCCTCACTGGGGGTTCATGACCAGTGGTGCAAGGCAGAGGCAGTGCCCACAGAGGCATAGGTCTAGTAGGTGGCCCAGCTTTCTCCTCCCTGGAGCTATAGACACCCCTCACCCTCTCTCGGGAAGAGTCTGTCAGAGATTTGCCTTCTCTTCCATAGCTCCGCAAAGATCCCTGGGGCTGCTGGAGTTCTGGAAAGAGATACTGGAGAAGACCAGCAACAAGCACGTTAGTCCTTGGCCCTACCTTTCTACCAGGCCCTGAGCATCTCAACACAGTCTGGGGCAGTGGTGAGCACAAGAGAATAATATGGAGGCTCCCAGGGGTGATTCTTGCCTGAGGTAGCAGAACATGAAATCCCATGTTTCCTGCCAGGGGCTATGGCCATCTGGGAATCAGACATGAGAAGAGTCCCAACCTGGCCTCCACTTTCTTCAAGTTTTTCCTTCAATACCATCGTCTCTATAATTCTTCAAGCCAGCCTTGCCTCTCAGCCTTAACTCTCCTTATGTGCCCAATTTTCTTTCTTTCTATTTTCTTTTTGGTAGCTCTTACCACCTTCTCTCGAAGTGTATAAATTACTACTATATTCGTTGTTTATTGTGCATGTATCTCTTTCTACATAGGAAAGTAAGCTCTCTGTGGGCAGGAAATATATTCCATGTTGTTTATTTGAAAGATCAACACTTATGATATAGGCTAGGGCATGGCAAGAACTCTTGCCTCTGCCCACCGCATTGCTGAGTGTATGGCAGACTCTAAAATGCAAAGTTGACCAGACCCCACCCCTGGAAAGCCCCTCCCAGTAAGCTACAGAATATACTTCAAATGCCTAGGCCTCCTCAGTCAGCCCCTCTTGTGGATTCATCTCTTAAGTCACTAATATACGCCTGCCCTCTAAGAAGCTTCTCTCATCCTGCTGCCTTTTCTGGTGTAGCTTGGCTCTTTCTGACCTCCAGCCTCTCTGAAGCCTCACAAACCTTTACTCAGCCCCTCCTCTCTGCCTAACTCCCCTCTCGGAAGCCTTTTCCAAAGAGATGATAACTTCAAACACTCCCTGCCTCTCTCTGATCTCCCCTGACCCTTGCCTGCTCTCCGTGCTTCCCAAACTCCCTAAAGGTGCTCTGGCCCAGGGTATCTGCGATATCTTGGTTCAGGGTACCTGCAATCTTTGTACGAATCTTCCTCAGAGAGTCGGAGGCCCCTTGAAGGTGGGGACCCACTACTTCTTAGTGACCTTTATGTCTCCAATGCCCGGCCATAGTGTAGTTTCATGACAAAGCCGTGGATTTCAATGCATAGGCACTATCATCATCTACGTTAGCAAACGTCCTACGGGAGAAAGTGCTTCCTAATGGCAATATTGTGTGTGCTAGGATACCAGCTTATTTTGCCTTGGCTAGAATTCTATCACCTGGACGAGGCCAGTCTCATTATTATCACGTGGAAAACTAACATAGCTTCACCTTGCTGCCTGCCAGCTAGACCTATTGTGCCTGCACGTATCATCTATCTAATCTGTCGCCTGTGTGCATGCACCCCCTAGATACTGCCTCTGTACCTGTCTTCTGTGACTCTGAGACAGCTCAGCAAGGGATCGACTCAGCCGGCAGAGGTGTATTCCTAGACCCATGAGCCACATGGATTGAAGCGGTAACTTAGAGCTTTGGAACCCCAATGCCCTCGTCTGTAAAAGGTAGGGGTGGCAATGAGCCCTTCTTCATAGAGTGGTGAGATTAAATCAACCGATTCTCTGTAAACACTGGTGACAGCGAACATTTGGTGCATGATGGCCCTTCTTACAACAGTCATTCGTACAATGGTGTTCGTGAGAAGATTTGAACAGCTGAACGCATGCCATAAAATTGAAAATGATCAAAAATGTATTTGAAAGAAATCGAGATAAAGTAAACTGAGTTTAAGAAAATCATCAACCTGGGGGCGTGACAAGATGCTTTTGGCCTTGGCTTTCCTGAAAGTCACAGGAGCAAAGGAAATGCCATCAGTGATAAGCACCAAGACATCTGGAACAGGGACAGAAACCAGGGATGCCTGAACATGCCTCTCTCTTGGTCCTTCACAAGGAGGACCCCAGGAGGCACTGTCACATAGCAGAGTGCCAGGCTGACTTTCACATGATGCTCCCTCTAGCCCACCTACTAGAAGGATCTGTGGCAACTCTTCAAGAAAAATGACAAATAATGACAGCCACCACTTACTCTATGCTAGGCATTAAATTCCCTCCAAATAAATGCAGGAGGCAAGCACCATTATTACCTTGGCTATACAGAGAAGCTGAGGTCTGGGAAGACCCACAGGCAGGAAGTAGGAGGAGGTAGACCCAAGTTTCTCTGCTCCTAGAGCCCAGTTTGACAATTACATCATCTCCTGCCTCCTAGAAGGTCACATGTGCTACCACAAGCTCAGTGTACAAATCTCTGCTGAGATGCCTCATGTTAAGGATAGCAGAAGACTTGAGGACAGACACTCCACAGCCTGCCTGATAGGCATCGATGCTCAACACTATTTCTTCAGGCTAAGCTAGCAGTCAGGTGGGGGCATCAGGCATTTCCAGACTGAATTCTCCGAAGCCATCCTGCACCTTGAGAGTTGTGAGTTGCTCATGCGCGGTAGAATCCTGGACACCCTTCTGAGTCAGGCTAAAGGGGGCATTTAGAGGGATGTAGAAATCCACGGGGAGAAGCTCCCAGAGGACTGGAGGGTAATCCTAGACAGGGCATTCCCCCACTGAAAACAGTCTGCAAAGCCTCCAATGTGCTAAATTCCCCACCATCGAGCCAGGCCTGCAGCTATTTCTGTCTGGAATGCTTTCAAAGCAGGCGTTACCAATTGCCACTGTGGCCATTTAAAAACTCTCAATAAAACACCCCTAGAACATCTAATTTAGGCAATATAGCTTCTCGGTGAACCCTTCAAGATGAATTAGTTGCAAATTGCACCCGCAGGTAACTGAATGATTTGACCTGCTGTATTAAATTGTTGGAGAAAAACCAATTGAATGCTGGGGGCCGTCTGCCAACGCTGATGATCTTGGGTTTCAGGTAGTTGATCTTAAGTCCTGCTTTCTGACAATAATTGGGCAGTAGGATCAATTGTCTGTTACAGTCAGTCCTAGAGCATGACAATAAAGCCATATCAACAGCAGAGGGGAAAATACTGATCTTTCTCTTCTCCCTTGCAGGGGGCCCAGCACAAGCATCCAGTCTGCCCAGAAATCACATGGAGTCATTCAAACTCAAGTTCAGAAGAAAAAGGGGGGCCATGGTGGCAAAATCTATATACCTCTTAAATGTGGTATCTGATTTCCCAGGAGGCCAGCCTTTCCTGCTAGCCCTGATTTATAGTTTTAAACGTAGAGCATTTGGTAGAAAAGCGTCTGCAAAACCCTGGCCTCTGGGTCACAAATGGAAGAAGAACAGAGAGGAATAATCCCAAAGGGCAGGACTAGGTGCCCAAATGGTTAAGGGCCTTTGTACCAGGCCAGCTCTAAGGTCCCATCTGGCTTCACAGGGATGAACACACTTTAATGACCCGCTCTATGTCACCCCTGAGACTTGTCACAGGTACACTGCCTCTCTAAGTGCTAGCTTGACCCCAACCACTTTAAGATGCAAGCCTTTGTAGAAACACGCTTGTGGATGGGTAGCAGGGTTTTCTGGGACAGGGGATCATTCTATGTGGTAGGAGCTTCTGGCAAATGACTTGAAAGCAAACAAATCACTTGGGTGTTCCAGAAGCCCTCAGTCACGTAGTGCATTGTGGTATGAGAAACAAGTGGAAGGGGGAAACTTTGGTGGCCATTTAGGGAATTTAGACTTTATGCTGGAGCTACTGAGGAGCCAGAGGTTTCCAAGGGAGGTTAAAAACGACAGTGTGGTGGAGAGGCCAAATGCAGAGTCAGACGATGTGGCTTTGATGCTTCCCCTGCAGGTCACTAGCAAGGTGAACTGTGGTGCGTTACATAATATCTCTGAACCTCAGACAGTCATCTGCGAAATGAGACAGCAGCCATGATAGCATAGAAAGCTGTTGTGCAGCTTGCGTAAACTACTCAGATGGCGTGCTTAGAAGAGCACCTGGCGCAGTCACCACTTCCTCAGTGTTGGCCTGCTTCCTGATGAGCTCAGTGTCACTGACTCTGTGACACTGAGCAGTTGGGCTGCTTCGGGCCTGGCTCTTGAATGCTTTCTGTTCATCCTCAGAAATTCATGAGCTGGGTGTGACTGCTTTCCCATTTCATAGATGAGCAAACTAAGGCTCAGAGAACTTAAGCAACTCACTGGAATGTGAAGTAGTAGAAAGTAAGCAGAGCTTCTGTGTATAGGAGGGTACTCAGAGGGGAAACTGGGAGTAGGGTGAGCCTGGGGGACAGGCAAAGCAGAGGCTGTGGGGAGCTGGAAAAAGAGCAACAGCAGCAGGAAAGAAAAATAGGACAAAAGGGGGTGTGGCCTGGGCTTCTGCTCCTCTAGGCAGAGCTGGAGTTCCTAAAGGCCCACCTTGGCGTCTACCAGCATTGAGAGAGTTATGCCTTCTGCAGGAGGTAAAGAGCGCTCTCTGCTTAGCAGGCACAGGGCCCTGGTTTTGAGTGCTAGCAAGGCCAGGAAAGAAGACACTTGTTGGGAACACTTGGAGACAGAGGCAAGAGGACGTCTTAGGCTGTAGTGAGACCATGTCTTGGCAAACAACAATGTGTGGGACACAGGCCTTGTCAAGAGGCTAGATATAAGTGGGGACTGGGTAGAATTATGTTCCAGCTATGGCCAAGACAGCACCAATCAGGAGATGAAGCATAGGTGTGGCATAGTTGGAGTCAGTAGCCACTGCCTTAGTCCAATGGCCTAGGCCGCTCGCCCTCAGCCCTCACTTTATCTTGCCGCAAGTTAAAGAGACAGCCCTCTCTGGTGTTTCTGACTAGAGTTGAGCGTGAAAGCATGGCAAGTGGGGGCAGAAGCAAGGCGAAAGAGCCAGGTGGAGATGGCCTCAGTCAACCAAACTTCTGTCTGCCTGTCACTGACACAGCCTACACAGTGTCACCAGCTGCCCGCCCCAGGATCACTGTGACCCTGAAACAGGGACTGCCTTCCTCTCTCCCACAGAGATTCATGGCATGTTGGCACTGAGTACCAAAGGCTAGGGCTGGCGGAAGAAGAATTCTTTGTGGCCACCACCAGAAGCAACAACTTCTTGCTTTCTATCCCCACCCCTACCCACGCAAGGTCCCCAGTGAAGACTTTATGAATAAGCACAGGCAGCTGGGCCCTGTCTGGTGTTTGGGGTAGGCTAATGGAGGGCATGCTGGCAGCCCCTTGCTTGCGAGTGCGATGGGAAACCCCGTGCACACATCATCCACATTACAGCAAATGGAAGGAGCACATCTAAGTGGCAATAGATCTAAGGCTAAGCCTCAAGTCACCGTTTCCCTTCTAGTGTGGAATCTGACAAGTCTTTTCTCCTCTCTAGGATGTGGGATTCCACCCAAAGTTGCTGGCTCATTGCTTCTCAAAATCCCAGCTAGGGTGCACTTGGAAGCATGGGAGAGTGGCTGTCCTGGACCCTGGGTCTGTGCGATGGCCATGGGTCTTGGGCATCTGGGCATCCACAGACAAACGCCATTCTCAGCAAAGCAGGGTGGGCTTTGGAAGCAGAATGGCCCAGGTCAGACACTCCAGCTCTGTCACTAAATGACTGAGAATCTTGTGCTTTCTCTGCCACAGTGGTCCCCCTCAATAACCAGGGAGAATACTACATTCCTTGCAGGTTTAGGGAGACTGGATGAGAGTGTGCTTAAAAGACCCTGAGTCATTCGCTGTTCACCCCTATTTTCTTTAGCTGGGGATGCTGCCACATCAAAGAGCAGGCTTGGCAAAGAAGGGGACAAGAGTGACTGCAACGGACCTCCAGGACCTCTACTTCAGCAGAAGGTGAGGAGCATAGTGAGGGCCTTGGATGCAAGTGGAGAGAGTTAGACACATCCTGAAGAAGGGGAGGTAGAGGAAAAAAGGACCTTGGAATGGAAAGGAAGGAATGGGGGGAAGGAGAAAGGAAGTTTATTATTCTTCTTGCGGACCAATCACAGGGCTCCTGGAGTGTCGAATTCTAACTCCTGCAGCCAGATGTGACCAGTTCCTGTTATCATGGAATATTAATCAGAGAGGCCCTTGGGTAATTGGGGAGTTTTGATTAGAGAACTAGCCCTTACAATAATAAGCAGGCAGGAGCCTCGGGATAGGCACCCCACCCCTGGCCGCCCACCTCTTAGGTTCTATGCTTTTGAAGCCCAGGACCCCAGACTACAGTGTCAGAATGCAGAGAGGGGAATGGCCCCATTGCTGGTGTAGGGACCAGGATTGGATGGGGGTGATGGAGGCTGCAGGGAGAGCTGGCTACAAGTTGGAATTCTGAGGGCCTGGGGCTGGCCTGGCTCCATTCACCTCCCTATCAATCATCACATTAGCTGTTCTCTGGGCTTCCCCCTCCAGGCCCCTTCCCAGCCATCACTCTGCCAGTACTGCCGCCTCAGGCTCAGGCCCTACTGGGACCCCAGTTCTGTTGCAGGCTGCACATGGCCCCTGGGTTCTGTATATTTAGATGGTTAATGAATCTTCCTGTTTGCCTGGGCCAGGCTGGAGTCCAGGCTAGAGCCCAGGCTAGAGGGAATGAGGGTAAAAAATGGGGAGGGTGCAGCCTAATTGGCCCAACCTTGGACACCTTCTCATCATAGGGACCCCAGACTAGAGATGAGAAAGAGTCAAGGATATCCGGCTCCAGGAATCTAGTAGGTTGTTCCCCACATGACACCTGCTGCCCCAGGAGATCACAGTGGAAGAACAGAGACCTAAATTCCAGTCCCAACTCTTGATCCCTCCCAAACTTTGGAGGCCTCTTCTCTACACTGAAGGCATCAGATGACGTTTATTCTCTGATCAAACGCACTCAGCACTTATCTCGTATCAGGCTCGTTACTGGCCAGTGAAGCACCAAACAAGAAAAGTAGAGTGTGGTCCCTACACTTGGAGAGAGCATGGTTTAATGATAAGAAACAGATGCATGGTCATTGTCATGAGATTGTAGCTGCAATAGTAATATTTAATAGTTACAGCCCAGCACTCTGTAAGGGCTTACGTCTTCTTGCATCTCCACGGCATCTTCTAGCATCTCCACACCAGAAGCTGAGTTATGGAGAGGACCTTCTATTTACAATCCAACATGAGTCACGTGGCATGCAAACTCCAGAGGGGAACCAGGGAAGACTTTTAGAGGTGGAAATTATTATATGCACACACCTTTAATCCCAGCACTCGGGAGGCAGAGGCAGGTGGATCTCTGTGA